>SJYA01001584.1:35693-145511 GCA_006410615.1 Neotragus moschatus
AATATACATATATATATATATATATATATATATATATATATATATATATATATATATATCCTTTAGGTATGAAATTCACTCTTCTCTTTCAAACTTTTTATTTTGTATTGGAGTATAGCCAGTGAACAATGTTTTAGTAGTTTCAGGTGAACAGTGAAGGGACTCAGCCATACATATACATGTATTCATATTCTCTCCCAAACACTCCTCCCTTCCAGATTGGCACATATTGTTGTGTTTATAATACTGGAACATTTCTCCTGTCCATTGGACTAAAGTTAATTTTTGTTCCAACTCCTGAAAGCAATGAGCTTTCAATAGGCCTGGAAGAAAAAGAGTGTCTTCTTTTTGTTACCTGTGTGGGCTCTCTCTTAACTTACTATGTTTGGCAGATCAACAGTGTGTAGCAGTCCCCATGACAACCTTCACCAGCTTTCCAGATCACAGTATATTAATGCACAGTGAGTGGTAAGTTCTCTGTACTGCCTCTTTGTTGACAGCTTTTGATTGCAACCTGAAGTATGATTCCACAGCACATCTCCCCATGTATGGCATCCCTCACTGTCCCAGAAGGTGGATTCCATCCCAGAAAGTTCCACAAGCACAAATCCTTCATAGAATTTCTTCCCATTCTGTTGGCTATAATTTTACTTTCTCCAGTGAGGTGTAGATGCCAACTTTCAGATTTGCTGTTTTGTTGGGTGTTCTGTTTTAGTCTTAGGGGTAGTGGCTGCTTCCCACATCTACTCTTCATGTATTCTTTAGTGTTGTCTTTATAATTTGGTAGCTAATTTCCTATTATGCTAACCCCCTACTGTAGTTCTTAATTCTTTAATTATTAAACATTCAAATTTATCGTGTAGTTTGTCTCCTGATTATATTCTGAGAAATTCACCTGGCAATTTATTGATTGCCAGATGCCATAGGTCAAAATTTTAGAGATTTGAAATGATATTATTTTCCTTCAAAGTGTTATTAATGTGTTCTTCAGGAAGACTTATAGTATAGGAAGGTGTCATACAATAAACAGGCAAAAAATACATGACAAAATGTCAGATAGTGTTAAGTGGTAGGGAGAAAGTAGGGCTAAGGAGATATAAAGAAATAGAGTGAGACTCTTTCAATAGGCTAATTAAGGAATACTTCTCCCAAAGTGTATCAAAGAGCAGATTCTTGAATGGCGGAGTCTTAAATGTCCCAAAAAAAAGAACAGCAAAAGAAAAAGCTGTAGAGAAGAAGGCATACAGGAAACAAAGGCAATAGATATAGACAATAAGATCAGAAAAGCGAGTGAGCCTCCAACTACACAGGATATATTAGGCCATATTGAAACCTCTTTAACTACCTTAGGGTTCTTGCCAGCCTCTCTATAGTGACTCTTCTGTTTTGTTTTGCTTTTTGTAATGTAAAATTAGTATACAGTCAGATGCAGCATTTTGGATGTGATTAGTGCTAAGCCCTCAAGTATTAAAAACGTACAGTGAAACACGCAGTACCAAAAAACAGACAGTGAAACTGCTATCACGGCTGTCTTCCCCTGACATCAGAGCCTAAAATAAAGACTTGGGAGCAGGTAGTTTATTTAAGCAGGTGATACCTGGCAGCAGGAGTGAGAAAATTGGAGGGTAAAGCAAGGAAGAAATAAGAGAAAGCAAAATATCATTAGAGAGCTATTTACATATTTGGACAACTGGGATTCAATCCCACTGGGGAACCACTGTTAATTTCTCAAAAGGCTGAGGCCTTTTTAACCTGAATGCCTCACAATTTCCTACTCCCCTTCACCTGCCCATACCCTCACTGTATTAAATCTCCTGTCTCGATTACCCTGCATGAATTTGAGCAAGATCTTATGGTTTGGTACAAAACTGAAACGTGGGGTCATGTTATTGTAAAGTTGGTGAAATGTGCTGGTGAAACTTGTGCAGGTAGCTGATAGGGAGTTCTTAGTATTTAACTGAGCTACTTAAAATTCACTGCCGCCTGTGGTTTGGAGTTACCTGATAGTGGTTTTCTGCTTTGAATTAAATACCAATGGGATGATTCTGGCTGAGACTTAAAGGAGAGTTGTATCAAACCATTTGAAATCTTTTCGAAACTTGTTGCTTTCCAAATATTGGCTTCATGTAGAGATAAAACCTAAAGAATACTAAAGATGAGGAAATCAACTTTCTGCTCTGTTTGCTGAGTCTGGATTGCATGCTGTTTACCTTCCTGGTCTTACCTCCCCTCCCTCTCCACACTGTGCCCACCCTATCCTCAACCCAACAGCACAAGATATTTAGAAAGATTGTTGTGTGAAGAATTCCAGCCAAACCAATTACATCCAAATGTGTACTTTTATAATGTTATTCTAGAGTTCTCCTGTAAGTTGCTTTGAAATCTCTATAAAATTACTTTCAAAATTGAGAACAGTAAACATTTATTTAATAATCTTTCACTGTTAAATTCAATTGTTATTATTTCTTAATGCTATTTGATGATTATATTAATAGTATATAATATCTGGTCTCAGATTTTTTTTAATTAAAAAGCATTACATTTTATTTTCAAATTTATAATTTTTATCTTTTCCTTTTCCATCAAGTTTTAGTCTTTCTTTTTGTTGCTCAAGCTACATTCATTATTATAAGACCCTTCTGTTTGCACTTGCCAAGATTTTTAAGGTGGAGAAGCTGATGAACAATAAATATACATTTTCTATGGATCTAAATAAAAGCAGTTTGACAGATATCTTAGGGATTCAGTAGCTTATTTCTCTTTTGTTGATTTATTGGTATTGTTCCCTCATCCAAGTCATTTGGTTTATTTGTTAATCAGAAATCTTGAGAAAAATAAGACCTAGATAAATTCCTTTGGTTCAGACTTTAATCATTATTTTGTTTTTTGTTTGCTTTGGTTTTATATTAAAACTGTTACATAATTATACATGCATTGATTCAGTTTTTGGTGTTTTCTCTTCCTAACACTGTCATCCTCCAAGAACACATACATTCACATACAGTTGTCTCCTGTAATTAATGTGTGTATGGATATAATTCTATTTCAGGTTAAACAAGCATTATCAAAGATATTTACCAAAAATATGTGTATCCATTGTTTCATATTAAAATTATTTTTTCCAGGGAAATAATAATATCTTATTATCTGATAAACAAAAATAAAATTTTCCATAATTTAGGTACAAGTAGGCTAACACTAGCACCTCACATTAATAAGACGTATAACTGCCTTTATTACTGTCTTTAATATTGTGTATGCCTGTCTACATGCTAAGTCACTTCAATTGTGTCCAAATCTTTGCTACCCTGTGGACCATAGTCCACCAGGTTCCTCTGTCTGTGGGATTCTCCTGGCAAGAATACTGAAGTGGGTTGCTGTGCTCTCCTCCAGGGAATCTTCCTGATCCAGGAGTCAAACCTGTGTCTCTTATGTCTCATGCACTGACAGACAGGCTCTTTACCACTAGTGCCACCTGGGAAGCAAAATACTGTGTATAAATATACTATATTGTGTATAAATACATTTATTATATACATAATATACTTATCACTGCCTTTGTTTTCCTCAAACTGAGAAGCAGAAGTTTAGAGAAGCTAATAATTTTACTCAGGTTCACATATTTATTTAGTGACTGGCATAGCTAAGGATTGAGTGTATTTCTAACCAAAATTACATTTGTAAATTTACTTAATCAGTTCAGTTCAGTTTAGTCGCTCAGTCATGTCCAACTCTTTGCAACCCCATGAATCTCAGCACACCAGGCCTCCCTGTCCATCACCAACTCCTGGAGTTCACTCAGACTCATATCCATCGAGTCAGTGATGCCATAGAACTCTGTATTTGAACAGTTATTGTTTTTTTTTTTTAACACTTGCAGCCTTTTTCCTTTAACTCCCCAAAATAAGTTATCATGAAAGTGTGAAGCATTGCCTTTTTACAATAATGTATAAAATATGAATGCTTTCACTTGCAGGGGATTTATTTTCTTTTTGTGCACTTCCATTCATTATGTCATTTAGTTACATCAGATATACAATATCTTATTTCTTACTTCAATAAATTCTGTTTCCAAGTACCAAGATAGTTCATGAAGCAAATTAAAAAAAAAAATAATAATGACTGTGGGGTTAGGTTTCTAATGAGGAAAAAGCTACATCCACTTCTTTATTCTCATGATGACAAACAAAAATTAAAAACATAAGCACTTTTCTTGCTAATGTAAAACAAAACAGAAACAAAGTCTTTGGACTAACTTCATTTTAATTCCTTTGAAACTCCTCTGCATGTACTGAAAATGCATAAAAGCAAAAATGACAACTACAGGATTAACTGACTCCAAAAATCACATCTCGGGATCTATTTAAGGTTATAATTTTTTAAACAAATATATGCAAATTTAAAAATGTTTGAGAAGATACATAACTTTAAAATATTCTTTTGAAGGGTATATGATCAAAAACTTTAAAGGTAACTGTCCTTCAATAACATGTGTTGATTTTTCCTGCCCACTAAAGCAGAATTAAAGATCTATGACTAATTTCTGTTCTCCATTAGCAAAATCCTTTATTTTAAATAAGAGACCAAAATAAATAACAAATACAAATATCCCTTTCTTAAATCATCATTTAATAAAAAATAACTGTGCTTGAGTTTTATGTTTCAATAAAATAGAAAGATTGTTATTAGAAATACCTATATATGTACAATTTCTATCTTTAATAAACAAGTCAAAGTGATAGGGAAATTAACCTAGGTTGCAACAGAGAATTGAATACAAAGAATTAGGAATTCTATGGATCTCTTCTCCTAGTACAGGGCAAGAATTACTGGTAAAGTCCTTGTTTGCATTTTCTAGGAACATTGGTTCAGCGATAACTTCTTGTCAGCAGTCCCTGGTGTTCTAGAGTTTCCTTCCATGTTTGTTTCATTTATTATGAAATACTTGAAATACACAAAACACACAAATAATAACAATAAATTCCCATGTGTCTGTGACTAGGTTTAAGAAATGTTGATATTGTGCTGTATTTGTATTTTATTCTTACAGAAATGAAAGATTTACCTGTATAACTTATATCTACTTTATCTTTTTTACCAAATGTTCCTTTCCCTTTCTCCCCAGATAGAGTCAGTGCCTATTTACATATTTATACTTTTATAGCATATGTATATTGCATCAACCTATACAATATACAGTATTTTGAAATTTTAAGCTTTGTATAAATTGCATTATACTGTGCTGTCTCTTCCCCTTTGTAATAAGTATGCATTTAAGCAGTGTTGCTTTAGAATTGATTAGCTCCAGTTTAGTCATTTTATCTTCAGAATATTATTCCATTTTATGAATTAATAAACCAAAATTTTATTTTCTCATTCTTTTTTATAGATCTTTAAGCCCCCTTTCATGTTTGTTTGTTTATTGATTAGTTTTGGTATTACAAATTATGTTGTAACAATAGTGCAACATAAAAACAAATAGTGCAACATAAAAACAAATTCAAACTTAGAAGTTTTATTCATAAGAAAAGCAATTGCCATAGGAAAATACTCCAATTTCAGAATTCTGCAAGCCTCTTTATCAAACTTTTAAAAATTATTTGATAGAGTAAACATAAAGAAAACAGACATAAGGAGAATCTTTAGAGGGGAAGCTAGACATTCACGGAGAAGTGACCAGTAAGATCTGACAAGAAAACAGCCTCCCTATGATCAGTTGAATATTCACTGGAAGGACTGATCTGAAGCTGAAGTTCGAGTACTTTGGCCGTCTGCTACTAAGAGTCAACTCATTGGAAAATACCCTGATGCTAGGAAAGATTGAGGGCAGGAGGAGAAGGGGAGATTGAGGATGAGAAGGTTGAATGGTATCATTGACACAGTGGATGTGAGTCTGAGCCAACTCTGCGAGATAGTGAAGGACAGGGAAGCCTGGTGTGCTGCAGTCCATGGAGTTGCAAAGAGTCAGACATGACTTAGCAACTGAAAAACATAGTCAATTGACTACCAGAAGAAGCTGATAACGGGAGCAGGTTCTGTGTTTTTGGTGCTTGCATGTGCGTAGAGCACATGGTGGTGAGGGTCCTATAGGAAGGAGACAAGACTGACTAAAATTTACTCAAGAAAAAGCTGAGGATAAGAAATGGCCAATTGTGAACAGCTGATAATCTTCCCTGCTGTTTAAGGGACAGAATCTGTGCTTAGATACTATTAGAAATGGAGTAAGAGTCATGGTATGGTTAAGATTGGTGCAAATAGTGTTTTGGGGTGAGATAACCTTCATCCCTGAAAGACTAGCAGTATGTTGCAGTAGGTGTGCTATCAGACTGACAACTGTTGGAGGGTCTTAGAAATCAGGCATTTAGCGGAAAAAAAAAAAGTATATGTATATATATATATATATATATATATATATGAAGAGAATTTTTAAAATAAGTACTAAAGGTTGAACAAGTGAATATAAGCAGAATATGAGGTTTAGAAGGAGTCAATTAATAAGATTCCAAGATGTTGGGCTTAAAGGATCCTCATTTGGATAGTAGAATGAAGACAGCAATGAAAATCTGAGAATTTCCCAATTTACTTTCTGAATATTTTTGGTGATGACATATATATCAGAAGATTCTAGAAACATGAACAGGCATCTTCTTCCAAGCACCGTGCATGTGCCTCTTTAGAAAGCCAGAGTCATGCACAGGTAATTGTGAAGGATCTCTAAGTGGAGTTCTGAGGTTCTTTGGCAATGATGCTGAAAGTTCTGGCAATGTTATCCACAGTCATGGATATTTTCTGGGATAGACAAAGGAAGACGCAAGAGTTTTGTCAAATTTCCCAAGTGGCCCACTCATCAACAGCTTTAGTCACGAATGTTGTTCATACATGATCTACCGCAGTGAAGTGAAGTGAAGTCACTCAGTCGTGTCCGACTCTTTATGACCCCATGGACTGCAGCATGCCAGGCCTCCATGTCCATCACCAACTCCTGCCATTTACTCAAACTCATGTCCATTGAGTCAGTGATGTCATTCAACCATCCCATCCTCTGTTATCCCCTTCTTCCATCTTCAATGTTTTCCAGTATCAGGATCTCTTCAAATAAGTCAGCTCTTCACATCAGGTGGCCAGAGTATTGGAGTTTCAATTTCAACATCAGTCCCTTCAATGAATATTCAGGACTGATCTCCTTTAGGATGGACTAGTTGGATCTCCTTGCTGGCCAAGGGACTCTCTAGAGTCTTCTACAACACCATGATTCAAAAGCATCAATTCTTTGGTGCTTAGCCCATTTATAGTCCAACTCTCACATCCATGGCCTTCCCTAGTGGCTCAGAAGGTAAAACATCTAACTGTAGTGCAGGAGACCCGGGTTCAATCCCTGGGTTGGGAAGATCCCCTGGAGAAGGAAATGGCATCCTTTCACATGTCACATCCATACATGACTACTGGAAAAACCATAGCCTTGACTAAGTGCACCTTTGTTGGCATAGTAATGTCTCTGCTTTTTAATACGCTGTCCAGGTTGGTCATAACCTTCCTTCCAGTCAGTAAGAATCTTTTAATTTCATAGCTGCAGTCACCATCTGCAGTGATTTTGGAGCCCTCCAAAATAAACTATTTCTACTGTTTCCCCATCAATTTGCCATGAAGTGATGGGACTGGATGCCATGATCTTAATTTTCTGAGTGTTGAATTTTAAGCCAAATTTTTCATTCTCCTCTTTCACTTTCATCAAGAACCTCCTTAATTCTTCTTCATTTTCTCCCATAAGGGTGATGTTATCTGCATATCTGAGGTGATTGATATTCTCTCCTGGCAGTCTGGATTCCAGCATGTGCTTCATCCAGCCCAGTGTTTCTTATGATGTACTCTGCATATAAGTTAAATAAGCAGGGTGACAGTATACAGCCTTGATGCCTTCCTTTTCCTATTTGGAACCAGTCTGTTGTTCCATGCCCAGTCCTAATTGTTGCTTCCTGACCTGCATATAGGTTTCTCAAAAGGCAGGTCAGGTGGTCTGGTATTCCCATCTCTTTCAGAATTTTCCACAGTTTATTGTGATCCACATAGTCAAAGTCTTTGACATAGTCAATAAAGCAGAAACAGATGTTTTCCTGGAACTCTCTTGATTTTTTTATGATCCAGCAGATGTTGGCAATTTGATCTCTGGTCCCTCTGCCTTTTTTAAAACCAGCTTGAACATCTGGAAGTTCATGGTTCATGTATTGTTGAAACCTGACTTGGAGAATTTTGAGCATTATTTTACAAGCATGTGAGATGAGTGCAATTGTGTGGTTTGAGCATTCTTTGGAATTGCTTTTCTTAGGGATTGGAATGAAAACTGATCATTTCTAGTCGTGTGCCCACTGCTGAGGTTTCCAAATTTGCTGGCATATTGAGTGTAGCACTTTAACAGCATCATCTTCCGGGATTTGAAATAGCTCAACTGGAATTCCATTACCTCCACTAGCTTTGTTCATAGTGATGCTTCCTAAGGCCCACTTGACTTCACATTCCGTGATGTCTGGCTATAGGTGAGTGATCACACCATCATGATTATCTGGATCCTGAAGATCTTTTTTTTAGAGTTCTTCTGTATATTCTTGCCACCTCTTCTTAATATCTTCTGCTTCTGTTAAGTCCATACCATTTCTGTCCTTTATTGAGCCCATCTTTGCATGAAATGTTCCCTTGGTATCTCTAATTTTCTTGAAGAGATCTCTAGTCTTCCCCATTCTATTGTTTTCCTCTGTTTCTTTGCATTGATCTTTGAGGAAGTCTTTCTTATCTCTCCTTGCTATTCTTTGCAACTCTGCATTCAAATAGGTATATCTGTCCTTTTCTCCTTTGCCTTTGGTTTCTCTTCTTTTGTCAGCTATTTGTAAAGCCTTCTCAGACAGCCATTTTGCTTTTTCATTTCTATTTCTTGGGAATGATCTTTACCCCTCTCTCCTGTACAATGTCATGAACTTCCATCCATAGTTCATCAGGCACTGTGTCTTCAGATCTAGTCCCTTAAATCTATTTCTCACTTCTGCTGTATAATCGTTATAGATTTGATTTAGTTCATACCTGAATGGTCTAGTGGTTTTTCCCTACTTTCTTCAATTTAAGATTAAATTTTTAATAAAGAGTTCATAATCTGAGCCACAGTCAGCTCCCAGTCTTGTTTTTGCTGACTGTATAGAGCTTCTCCATCTTTGGCTGCAAAAAATATAATCAATCTGATTTCAGTGTTGACCATCTGGTAATGTCCATGTGTAGTCTTCTCTTGTGTTGTTAGAAGAGGATGTTTGCTATGACCAGTGCTTTCTCTTAGCAAAATTCTATTAGCCTTTGCCCTGCTTCATTCAGCATTCCAAGGCCAAATTTGCCTGTTACTCCAGGTGTTTCTTGACTTCCTACTTTTGCATTCCTGTCCCATATTGCCGGGGTCCAGCCCTGGTGGATCCAGTGTAATTCAAAGCATGGACGGCGTCAGCATCTTAGAAAGAACTTATTTATTTAGAAATATAAGATTAGGAAATAATAGTATAGTGGGGAAATTAAGGTGGAGAAAAGAGGTGAATAACTTGGTTTACGTGGAAAGCCAATAAAACCTCAAGAGAAGAGGTTTGCACCATCTACGTGGGCCACCAGCACCCTCTTGAATATCAGGGGGTGCCCCACCTTGGGCACCCCCTCCTGTGGACCTTAGAAGCCAGGGCAAGTAAGTAGACATGGTGAGCCTCCACGCCCCAGATGGGAATTCAGCCAGAAATTAGAGTAAAGACACAGGGGAAGCCAGTCCAGCAACTGGCCCCAGGGCCCTATTCTCCTTCAAGGCCTTTTATACCTTTTTTGATTGTACATAGAGATCAAGGGGTAATACAAAATTATGCAGTATTAGCAGCCCAGACTCTTATCAAAACCCAGGATTTTTTTCTCTGCATACCTAGTTGTATATACAAGTCTTAGGTGATTTACATCATCTTCAGGCCAAAAGGGCCAATTAACATTTTATGGCTCTTTTCTGATAAGGGTTTGTTAACTAGANTAGACATATTTTGATTCCCTTCACATTCCTTTTGCATATATTCTAAAGATATTTTCTTTGTGATGGTCATGGAATTACATATGATATTTTTATGTTAAAATATATTTTAAATAGATAAAAACTTAACTTCAAATGGATACAAAAATCCTACTAAATTATTTATCTGTCTCCCCTGCCACTTTATGTTCTTGACTTAAAAAATTACATCTTTAAATATTGTTCATTCATTAACATAGATTTATAATTTTTATGTATTTGTTTTCTAAATACTGTAGAAAAGAAAAGGTGGAGTTACAACCAAAAATTACAATAATACCAGTTTTTATGTTTACTTATAAATTTCCTTTGCCAGACATCTTTATATCTCCATATACATTCCAATTACTGTTTAATATTTTTTATTTAAACCTGCAGGACTCACATTATAATTTCTTGTAAAGCAGGTTCAATAGTAACAAAGCTCTCAACTTTTGTTTTCTGGGAATGCCTTAATTTCTACCTTGTTTTTGAAGGAGAATTGTATTAGAATTCTTATCTGACAAGGACTTTCCCCCCCTCAACTTTAAGTACTTTAAATATATCATTCCACTGCCTTCTGGCCTCCAAGGTTTTTGTTGAGAAAGTTGGTTAATTGTCCTATTAGATGTGATGTGTAGCTTCTTTCTTGGTTTCAAGATTCTCTTTTTCCCTCTTGATAGTTGATTATGTCTCAGCTTGAGTCTCAGTGGATTTATGGTTTTTTGAGTTGAGCCTTTTGCATTTGTAGACTAAGGTATTTAATCACATTGGCATTTTTTTCCCCTGCCTTTTTTTTCTCAAATAATCTCTTTGCCTTTCCTCTTGTCTTCTTCTTCACTGACTTCCATAATGTAAATATCAGTATCCCACAAATTTCTTAAAAATTATTTCTTCCTTCTGTTCCTGAGTCTTGATAATTTCTAATGTTTTATCTTCAAGTTTATTGATTCTTTCTTTTGCCTGCTGAAGGCTGATTATCTCTAGAAAATTTCTAAATTCAGTTATTTTCTAGCCTCGGAATTTTTGTTTGGTTACTTTTTATAATTTCTATTTTTGTTGATCTACTGATTTTGCTCACATATTGCTTATTTGATTTTCTTTAGTTTTTTCCCTTAATTCTTAGGGTAATTAGAAAATAATTTTAAAATCTTTGCCTAGAACATCTAGTGTATATGTTTCTCCAGGTGCTGGGGTCCAGCCTCGGTGGATCCAGGGTGATTCGAAGGGGAGACGGATAGGCGAGGAAAAAACTTACTTATTCAGAAATATAAGATTCGATTAGGAAATAATAGTATAGTAGGAAAATTAAGTGGAGGAAAGAGGCTGAATAACTTGGTTTACGTGGAAAGCCAATAAGACCTCGAGACAAGAGGTTTGCACCATCTACATTGGGCCACCGGCGTCCACGTGAATATCTAAGGGTGCCCCACCTTGGGCTCCCTTTCGCATGGATCTTAGAAGCCAGGACAAGTAAGTAGACATGGCGAGCCTCCACCGGAAAAGTGGAGGGAGAGAGAGAAAGAGACACGAGGGAAACCAGTCCTCCCAATGACTGGCCCTGGCCCCTATTGTCTTACAAGGCCTTTAATATCTTTTTTCATTGTACATAGAGATCAAGGGGTAATACAAAGTTATGGAGCATTAGCAGCTCAAACTCTTATCAAAAACCAGGCTTTCCTCTCTGCATACCTGGTTGTATACACAAGTCTTAGGTGATTTACATCATCTTCTGGCCAAAAGGCCAATTAACATTTTACAACTCTTTTCTGATAAGGGTTTGTTAACCAGAAGGCTTATTTGTGTTCAAAGTGTTGTTCTTCCCAAAGTCTGGTGCCATTCTCAGAAAGCACTAAATAAAGTTACATTCTTACATAGCAATTTGTAACAAGAGGAGTATAGTGATTTATAACAAAGGAAAAGTAATTAACTCAAAAGTCTAGTATTGCTAACATCAAAACTACTATATATCTTTTCCCATATCCCATTTACATTGATTAACATCTTCCCGTGTGCCCAAAAAACAAAGAATAAGGAGGTCTGGCAGCAATCATTGAGTCAACAGTGAAATCCTGTCACCAATAGGATTTTTAGCTCTTAGAAAGGGCTCTGTGACTTTAAAATACTTAAGCTTCGTGCCCCTCGCAGTTGGAGGCTGTAAGCAATTCACAAGCTGTAAAAGGTCCGGGGAACCTGTTAGGCAAATGAGAGCATTTAAGTTAGAGCATTATCAGAGGGGGTTGAGCTGAAACACTCCTTTCAAATGCAGAAGACTAAAGCCCTGAGTTAACTTTTTCCAGAGAATGTCAGAATTAGAAAAAAGTACAATGTCAGGCAGATTTCTATTTTCTGGGTACACGCTCAGAAAATGCCAGGGGAAAACTCCGAGACTCGAATCATCCTTGCCCATTGAGTCTGCCACATGACCTTGTCACTGGTGGGATTCCCACACTGGTCCCTGGCAGCAGGCAGACATATTCTGATTTCCTTATTTTGGGGGTGTTGATGCTCAGGGAAACTCAGGGGGAATCTCTGCCACATGACCTTGTCACGAGTGGGATTCCCAGGCCGGCTCCTGGCATCCAGGGATGTTTCTTTGCCATTTATTTCATTCCTTTGACAGACCATGATTTCCTATTTCTTTGTATGCCTTATGATTTTTGTTGTTATTGAAAACTGGGCATTTATAAAGCTATCCAACTTTCCCATTGTATTAATTCTGCCTTGTGCCAAGGAAGTCTTTCACTGAACATGCCCTTGGTTTTGAGACTTGGGATTAATCTAAGGAAAAATTTTAGTCATTTTAGGTCATTTCTGGGCATCCATATTCCTTGGACCTGTGTATGGCTTTTTCAATTATTTCATGGATGTGCTGCTTTAAGTATGTTGATTTTTAAAGCGTTTTCTTTTTCTTTTCTTTTTTTAATCTTTAGATGTTCTGCTGTTTGTTTCCATTCTGAAAAGGAAATATTCTATTTCTCCTCTCAACACTCTATTCTTTACATTTTACTTCTAGTCATCACAGCATTTTCTTCACATTAAGCAGTTCTGATATTAACTGTCAAGAGTTACTCTATAACCTAGAGGTTAAGGGCCCAGTCCCTCAAGACTTCCCTTGCTTCATCTGTCAATTGCAAGTCTATATTGTTACCTGTGCTTCTGACTAACCAGTATAGATTGGAGGCTCAAACATCTCTTCAGAATCAATAATTTGCTAGAATGGCTTACAGAACACAGAGAAAATGGTTTACTTGCTATCTTATCAATCTACTAAAAAAGGATACAATCCCTGAAACAGCAAGATAGAAGAGATTCATAGGGCCAGGTATTTAAAAAGTATCGAGCTTCTGTGCCCCTTCTAGACATGCCACCCTTTGACATCTAACCATCTTTACCAAAACTGAAGCTCTCCTAGCTCCTTTAGTTAAAATGTTTTATGAAGGCTTTACAAAATAGGAATGATTAAGTCATTGGTAACTGGTGATTAAACCTTCAGTCCTTCCATGCTCCCTAGAGGCTGGGGGATAAAGCTGAAAGTTTTAACTCTCCAATAGGAAGGGCAGCTCCCCTGGCAACCAGCCTCCATTCTCTGATTGTATAGGGTATTTCCACAATCATTTCATTGATATAAACTGTTGTGGTTGATAGAAGCTTTTGATGAATAACAAAACTTTTCTTTTCTCTTTATCCCTCTATAGCTATTTCAGATACTGGGGAAAAAGGCCAAAAGATATAACAAAGATACTTCCACCACTCCCATCACTAGGGAAATTGCAAGGGATTTAGGAGCTATCTGTCAGGAACAGGGATAAAGGGCAAATAAATATTTATTATTATAAATCACAATGCCACAGACCAATATTGTCTGGTCACAAAGGTCTGCAGGTAAGCCTTTCTTCAACTTTCTCAATCAATTCTCTCTGCTGCTCCCTACCTGAGCTCCAAAGTAATAGAAGGAGACACCAGTCTTTTAGGAAGCTCATAATAGTTTAGAAGATTTTTAATAGTCTGCTCTGCTCCATTTAATTTGAAGAAGGAAATTGGAAACTGGAATACTTTCTAAGATGGCCTCTTTGATGTCCTTATTGTTAATCTCTGGCCCAAGGCTTTTGTCTCTCTGAATTTTCTACTGCTTCTTTCCAACTGAAAATTAAGATGCTTCTACATATTCCTTCCCAACCCTTGGCCGAGATCCATGTGAAGTAGTACAGAGACTAGGATTGGTAGCTCTCAGATAGGTTAGAATACTATAAATAAATTCTGTTCTCTTTTTTCTGGATAAAAGTTGTAAATGGGTTACTACCTCCCTCAGACAAAGATTACACCTCATTGAGTAGTGTGTGGACCAAGGACAAAAGAAAATATCACATATTTTCCTACCATTTTAACATGGCTTTTTAAATTCAGGTACTTGTTTGGTTGCTTTAAACTTTTGACTATTTAACAGAATAATTATATGGTTGTTCTAGGTGACATTTTTGTTGTTCATGATGTCTCTTTTGGGAAACAAGAGCCTAGAGTTTGCTAGTCTTCATTTTGTTCAGTTGTCTTAAGTTTGCACTCCAGGCTCTATGACTTACTGCATTAATCTAAGTAAGACACATATATCTCATTTTCAAAGTGGAGATAATACTTTGTAACTTGTAGGTTCTCATAAGTATCAATGTAGCTGGGTATATAAGATATGTGTCATAGGGCTTGGGATATTGTGGGCCCTCAATGCATGGTAACAATTATGTGTATCTTATTATAGTAGTGAAAATATGGAGAGTGATAATACTTTGTTTCATTATAAACATCATCAGAGATTTGGAGAAATGATGGAAGAACCCTCTGTAATATGCTAATTTAGGTTGCATTTTGTCTCACAGAAAGTACAGTAATTTCACCCACTCCTAAATAATGGGTACTTTGGATACCTCAGAGTCACAGAATAATTTTGTAATCTCATTTCTACTAGGAAGCTCTCCTAGGTTGTCAAGTTACCATGGCATCTGGACCCAACATGGTGGATCCCATCTGTCTGGTAGAAACAAAAATCCATAGTTTTCAGGGAATCAGAAAGCTCTACAGATTCTTGAGAACATTTCTCAGCCAGTGGTGGTGGTGGCTATTGTAGGACTGTGTCGTACTGGCAAATCCTACTTGATGAACTGTCTTGCAAGACAGAACCGTGGTGAATGTTGTACTACATCAAGAACCAGTTACTTGAATCCAAGTACATCCTGCTTCTTAATTTTCTTACCTGATCATGTGCAGGGAGAACCAAATTCCTCTCAGTAAACCAAACTTCCAGCTATAACTCTCACCTCAGTACCTTACTATAATCTGTTGTCATATTCTTTGCTTTATTCCTATTAAGGAAAATCTCTCCTACGAAAGAGATGGGCATACCAGACCACCTGACCTGCCTCTTGAGAAACCTATATGTAGGTCAGGAAGCAACAGTTAGAACTGGACATGGAACAACAGACTGGTTCCAAATAGGAAAAGGAGTATGTCAAGGATGTATATTCTCACCTTGCTTAGTTAACTTATATGCAGAGTACATCATGAGAAATACTGAGCTGGATGAAGCACAAGCTGGAATCGAGATTGCTGAGAGAAATATCAATAACCTCAGATATGCAGATGACACCACCCTTACGAAAGAAAGTGAAGAAGAATTAAAGAGTCTCTTGATGAAAGTGAAAGAGGAGAGTGAAAAAGTTGGCTTAAAGCTCAACATTCAGAAAATGAAGATCATGGCATCTGGTCCCATCACTTCATGGCAGATAGATGGGGAAACAGTGGAAACAGTGGCTGACTTTATTTTTCTGGGCTCCAAGATCACTTCAGATGGTGATTGCAGCCATGAAACTAAAAGATGCTTACTCTTTTTCAGGAAAGTTATGACCCATCTAGACAGCATATTAAAAATCAGAGACAATATTTTGCCAAAAAAGGTCCATCTAGTCAAGGCTATGGTTTTTCCATTATTCATGTATGGATGTGAGAGTTGCACTGTAAAGAAAGCTGAGCCCTGAAGAATTGATGCTTTTGAACTGTGGTGTTGGAGAAGACTCTTGAGAGTCTTTTGGACTGCAAGGAGATCCACCCAGTCCATCCTTAAGGAAATCAATCCTGGGTGTTTATTGGAAGGACTGATGTTGAGGCTGAATCTCCAATACTTTGGCCACCTGATGCGAAGAGCTGACTCATTGGAAAATACCCTGATGTTGGGAAAGGTTGAGGGCAGGAGGAGAAGGGGATGACAGAGGATGAGATGGTTGGATGGCACCATTGACTCAATGGACGTGGGTTTGGTTGGACTCCGGGAGTTGGTGATGGACAGGGAGGCCTGGTGTGCTGTAGTTCAGGGGGTCGCAAAGAGTCAGACATGACTGAGTGATTGAACTGAACTGAATGGTCAAAAATTCTACCTTCTCAGACCTCCTCAAGCACTATTTCCAGCAATTGTGTCTCCTCTGTCTCAAAAACACGTTTTATTTTTCTATGGACTATTACCATCAATATGAGAAAACGTTTGAATATCTGTCTTAAAAAACCCTTACTGGATTTCACATGATATTATGGCTAGCATCCCCGTCCCTCATTAAAAAAAATTTGGGGGGAACAAGAAATATTATCTTAGTTTCCTTTTACCACGTTTCCCCTTCCTATGTCTTTAATCAATTCCGTTCTCTTGGGCTTTGAGTCTCATCATTCTTTCAAAGTATTCTTATTACAGTTATCAGGGACCTATGTTTTGTCTGATTCATGGATATCTGTTTGTTTCCATCTTGAGCCATTGCTTGGCATCATTCTCACTATTAATATTCCTTCTTTCTAGGAATAGAAAACATAAAAGTTAGAACATTATTGAAACAGAAAGTACCATCTTGTGTGCTGGGATATCCATATTCTAACAATTTGGACGTTGTAGCTGCTTGGCTGTTTGGACAACCTGCTGTCACTGAATGTTGCTTTCTTCCCTCCCCTTGCAGGTTTCCCTCTGGGCACCACACTGCAGTCTAAAACCAACGGCATCTGGATGTGGTGTGTGCCTCACCCTTCCAAATCAGACCATATCCTGGTCCTTCTGGACACTGAGGGCCTGGGGGATGTGGAAAAGGTAAGAGAGATTTGTTCCCTGTGACAGATCCATTATTTTTACTATAATGTCTATTGGTTTCACTGCTTAGATTCACTACTAATATGTAAGATATTTGAATATATTATTATCTTTGTTGTATTTGTTTTTAAATATTTATAAATACCATGAGATAATAATCTTGGGTATATCCATTACCATTTATATTTACTCCCTATGTCTAAGAAAAATGTGTAACATTTAGTAACAGTTTTCATAAATATTTATTTTAACTGCATCTATTCTGAGCATTCAGCTGTGACCAGCAAAGTATACTTTTTGTAGTTTACTTTTTTGTTAAATGAGCATGTGGTGTCATGTATTATTGAAAAATGAATTGATTAAGAGGCATTCTACTTTTCTTTTTTTAACCCATATTATCTTATTTCATCCCACTCAGAAAAAAAAAACAGACAGTTGGAGGATCTGAATTTTTTATTGATGAGGGAATAGAGATCACAAAAAATGTCAGTATAATTGCCCAAGTTTTTCCTTTAATTCTGCTTTCAAGGTTTTTTTCTTTCTGCAACACTATATTATCTAAAATAACAAATAAAAGATATTAAACAAATAATTGAATCATTTTTTGAAGAAAAGACTTGCTAAGTGCTTGCTTTCATATGTTTTCCAAGGTAACTCTAAGAACGACTCATGGATCTTTGCCCTGGCTGTGCTTTTGAGCAGCGCTTTAGTCTACAACAGCATGAACACCATCAACAGTGATGCCTTGGAGAAATTGCAGTATCTTGGTTTTACTGAGAAATTGATGAGAATGGAGACCAAACCAGATTCCCCTTCCCTGTGGTTGAATTGCCTTTGTTTCCAAGGAGAGGGGACCCAGGTCAAAAGAGAGAACTTATAATTTTTTATGAGAAAAATGTGGGAATTCTGCATACACATTTTCCTTAACCGAGTGCTAGGTATGTGACAGAGCTCGCAGAACTCATCAGGGCCAAGTCCTCTCCAAAAATGGATGGAGAAAGAGAGTCCATAGAGTTTGTGAGTTTTTTTTTTTTTTTTCCAGACTTTATCTGGACTGTGCGGGATTTCACCCTGGAGCTTAAATTAAATGGTGACCCTATCACAGAAGATGAGTACCTGGAGAATGCCTTGAAGCTGATTAAAGGTATCAGAAAATGGCTTGGGTGGTGGATCGTCCTCAAGAGGGTCAAAGCAATGAATCACTGCCCATCATCTCTGTGACAGCATCTGTATTTGAGACTAGGTCAAGACTCACAGAAATGGTTTCTGGGAACTAGGTTGTTACTCCTTGATAAGTTCTAGCAACTAGAATTTTGTTCACTGAAGAATAGGTTTTAAGTCAAATGAAATTATTCAGAACTATGTATATTTGCTTGTTTTATTTTTTAGATTTTACATATAAGTGATATCTTATAGCATTTGTCTTTCTTTGTCTGACATTTCACTAGCATAATATTCTTTGGGTCTATCCATGTTCCTGCAGAGAATTTTGTTCTCTATAATGGCCAATTATTATTCCATAGATTGCTTCAGTATCTTGGCTATTGCTTAATAGTGCTGCTGTGAACATTAGAGGGAATGTACTTTTTCAAATTAGTGGGGTTTTTCCCCCTCACGCTTTATATCCAGGCATGGAATTATTGAATTATATGGAAGTTTTATTTTTAGTTTTTGAAAACTTCCACATTGTTTTCCATGGTGGCTGTACCAATTTATATTCCTACAAGACTGTTTGCCCCTTCATGGATCACAGCCATGTCATGGTGAAGGGGCTTTCATAACTCAATGAAGCTATGAGTCATGCCATACAGGACCACCCAAATGGATGAGTCATAGTAGAAAGTTCTGATAAAACCTGGTTCACCAGAGGAGGGAATGGCAAACCACTCCAGTGTTCTCTCCTCAAAAATGCCATGAACAATGTGAAAAGGCAAAAAGATGTGACACCAGAAGATGATCCCTCAAGGTGAGAAGGTTTCCAACATACTATTGGAGATGAGCATAGAAATATTTCCAGAAAGAATGAAGAGGCTGGGCCAAAGCAGAAAAGATGGTCAGTTGTAGATGTGTCTGTTGGTGAAAGTAAAGTCTGATGCTATGAAGAACAAAGTCAAATAGGAACTGAAATGTTAGGTCCAAGAGTCAAGGTAAATTGCACATGGTCAAGCAGAAGATGGCAAGAATGAACATAGACATTTTCGGAATCAGTAAACTAAAATTGATGAAAATGGGTGACTTTAATTCAGATGAACTTTACATCTACTACAGTTGGCAAGGATCCCTTAGAAGAAATGGAATAGCCCTCACAGTTAACAAAAAATAGTCCATAATGCAGTACTTGGGTGGAATCTCAAAAATGACAGAATGATCTTGCTTTGTTTCCAAGACAAATGATTCAACATCATAGTAATTCAAATCTATGCCCTAACCACTAATGCTGAAGAAGCTGAAGTTGAACAGTTCTATGAAGACCTACAAGACCTTCTAGAACTAACAATCAAAAAAAGATGTCCTTTTCATCATAGAGGAATGGAATGCAAAACTAAGAAGTCAAGAGATACCTGGAGTAACAAGCAAGTTTGGCCTTGGAGTACAAAATGAAGTAGAGCAAAGGCTAACAGAGTTTTGTCAACAGAATACAGTTGTCATAGCAAACACCCTCTTCCAACAACATAAGAGACAACTCTACACGTGGACATCACCAGATGGTTGATATCAAAATCAAATTGGTTTTGTTCTTTGCAGCCAAAAATGGAGAAGCTCTATACAGTCAGCAAAAACAAAACTTGGAGCTGACTGTGGCTCAGATCATGAACTCCTTATTCCAAAATTCAGGCTTAAATTGAAGAAAGTAAAAAAATTCAGACTTCCTTAGTAGCTCAGCTGGTAAAGAATCTGCCTGTAATGCAGGAGACCTGGGTTTGATCCCTGGGTAGGGAAGACCCCTGGAGGAGGGAATTGGCAACCCACTGTAGTATTCTTGGCTAGAGAATCCCCATGGACAGAGGAGCCTGGCAGGCTAGAATCCATGGGATTGCAAAGAGTCGGACATGACTGAGTGACTAAGACAGCACAGAAAAATGTGTGAGGCCATTCAGGTATGGCTTAAATAAAATCCATTATGATTATACAGTGGAGGTGGTGAGTAGATTCAAGGGATCTGATCTTGTAGACAGAGTGCATGAAGAACTATGGAACAGAGGTTAGTAACATTATATAGAAGACAATGACCAAAACCATCCCAAAGAAAATGAAATCAAGAAGGCAAAGTGGCTGTCTGAGAAGGCTTAATAAATAGCTGAGAAAAGAGAAGTGGAAGGCAAAGGAGAAAAGGGAAGATATACCCAACTGAATGTAGAGTTCCAAAGAAAAGCAAAGAGAGAGAGAAAAATCTTCTTCAGTGAACAATGCAAAAAAAAAAAATAAAAAAGAGAGAGAGAGAAAAACAATAGAATGGGAAAGACTAGTGATCTCATCAAGAAAACTGGAGATATCAGGCGAAACTTTCATGAAAGGATGGGCACGCTAAAGGATCGAAATGGTAAGGACCAAACAGAAGCAGAAGATATTAAGAAGATGAGGCAAGAGTACACAGAAAAACCAGACAAAGAAAGGGTTTTAATGACCCAGATAACCACGATGGTATGATCACTCATCTAGAGCCAGACATCCGGGAATGTGAAGTCAAGTGGGCTTTGAAAGTGAAAGTGTTAGTCATTCAGTCATGTCCAACTCTTTGCAACCCCATGAACTATATTCCTGGCTTCTCTGTCCATGGTATTCTCCAGGCAGGAATACTGGAGTGAGTTGCCATTTTCTTCTCCAGCAGATCTTCCCAACCCAGGGATTGAACCCAGGACTCCTGCACTTCAGGTGGTTTCTTTGCTAGTTGAGCAACCAGGGGAGATAGTGGATTTAGGAAGCATTGATAGAAACAAAGCTAGTGGAGATGATGGAATTCAGCTGAGAAACTTAAAATCCTAGAAGATGATGCTGTTAAAGTGCTGCACTCAATATGTCAAATTTGGAAAGCTCAGCAAGGAACACAGGACTGGAGAAAGTGTTTTCATCCAACCCCAAAGAAGGACAATACCAAAGAATGTTCAAACTACCATAAAATTGTGTTCACTTCACATGCTAGCAAGGTAATTTGCAAAATCCTTCAAGTTAGGCTTCAGCAGTATGTAAACAGAGAAATTTCCGATGTACAAGCTGGATTTAGAAAAGGCAGAGGAACTAGAGATTAAATTGCCAGCATTTGCTGGATCATACAAAAAGCAAGGGAACTCCAGAAAAAACATCTACTTCTCCTTCACTGACTATACTATAACCTTTGATTGTGTGGATCACAACAAACTGTGGAAAATTCTTAGATTCAGGAATACCTTACCTCCCTCCTGAGAAACCTGTATACAGGTCAAGAAGCAACAGTTCAAACCAGACATGGAACAACAGGCTGGTTCCAAATTGGGAAAGGAGTACATCAAGGCTGTGTATTACTACCTTGCTTATTTAACTTCTATGCAGAGTACATCATGTGAAATCCCAGGCTGGATGAACCACAAGCTGGCATCAAGATTGCTGGGAGAAATGTCAACAACTTCAGATATGCAAATAATACCATTCGAATGGCAGAAAGTAAAGAGGAACTAAAGAGCTTCTTAATGAGCGTAAGNGTACATCAAGGCTGTGTATTACTACCTTGCTTATTTAACTTCTATGCAGAGTACATCATGTGAAATCCCAGGCTGGATGAACCACAAGCTGGCATCAAGATTGCTGGGAGAAATGTCAACAACTTCAGATATGCAAATAATACCATTCGAATGGCAGAAAGTAAAGAGGAACTAAAGAGCTTCTTAATGAGCGTAAGAAAAGAGAGTGAAAAAGCTGGCTTAAAACTCAGCATTCAGTGAATTAAGATCATGGAATCTAGATCCATCACTTTATGGCAAATAGAAGGGGGGAAAGTGGAAGCAGTGACAGATTTTATTTTCTTGGGCTCCAAAATTACTGTGGATGGTGACTGCAGCCATGAAATTAAAAGATGCTTGCTCCTCAGAAGGAAAGCTATGTCAAGTCTAGACAGTGTACTAAAAAGCAGAGATATCACTTTGCCAGCAAAGGTCCATATTGNGCTCTGTGACTTTAAGATACTTAAGCTTCGTGCCCCTCGCAGTTGGAGGCTGTAAGCAATTCACAAGCTATAAAAGGTCTGGGGAACCTATTAGGCAAATGAGAGCATTTAAGTTAGAGCATTATCAGAGGGGATTGAACTGAGACACTCCTTTCAAATGCAGAAGACTAAAGCCCTGAATTAGTTTTTTCCAGAGAATGTCAAAAGAATTAGAAAAATTACAATGTNCACAAGCTATAAAAGGTCTGGGGAACCTATTAGGCAAATGAGAGCATTTAAGTTAGAGCATTATCAGAGGGGATTGAACTGAGACACTCCTTTCAAATGCAGAAGACTAAAGCCCTGAATTAGTTTTTTCCAGAGAATGTCAAAAGAATTAGAAAAATTACAATGTCAGGCAGATTCTTATTTTGGGGGGTACATGCTCAGGAAATACCAGGGGGAAACACTGAGACTCTAATCGTCCTTGCCCATCGAGTCTCTTGCCACATGACCCTGTCACGGGAGGGATTCCCACACTGGCTCCCAGCAGCAGGCATATTCTCGTTTCCTTATTTTGTGGGTGTAGGTGCTCAGGGAAATTCAGGGGGAACCCCTGAAATCTGAATCACCTTGCCCATCGGATTTCTGCCGCATAACCCTGTCACGGGTGAGATTCCTCACGCTGGCTCCCGGCACCCTATAATCAAAAGGACATCTTTTTCGGGTGTTAGTTCTTCATAGAACCCTTCAAATTCAGCTTCTTTTGCATTACTTGTAGGGGCATAGAGTTGGATTACCATGATATTGAATGGTTTGCCTTGGAAATGAACAGTAGGCAGATATCAATAGGCAAAACAATGCCTCATTAGGGACTATCCAGGTTTATGAAATAATTTTCCCATGAATTTGCATGTTGGAATTCATAAGTGCTCTTTTGATAGAGATGTTGAGAGAAAAAAGTGAAAGTTGTTCAGTCTTGTCTGACTCCTTTCAACTCAGTGGATGGTAGCCTGCCAGGTTCTTCTGTCCATGGAATTTCCCAGGCAAGAATATTGGAATGTGTGTCCATTCCCTTCTTCAGGGGATCTTCCCGACCCAGGGACTGAACCCAGGTCTTCTGCCTTGCAGGCCAACTCTTAACCATCTGAGCTACCATGGAGGCTATCTCCTCCAATTAAGAAGAGGATGATGACTAGACTTGTGCTTACAGAATGAATAGTTTCAAGCACTTGGGTAAATTATGCTTAGGATTTTCTATTATATTTATATATTCTTGCCTCTCATAGTAATAGTGTATTTATTGGTATTGTGACAAAGTATGTTTCCCTGGGTTGGGAAGATCCCCTGGAGACAGGAATGGCTACCCACTCCAGTATTCTGGGTCAGAGAATTCCATGGACTGACTGTATAGTCAAAGGGGTCTCAAAGAGTCAGACATGATTGAGTGACTTTCACTTTCATGTTTGATTGTAAATAGTTTTAGGCACATGAAAAGACCCATAGTTAAGTCACAGCAGAAGCACAAGTTGTCTTTTTTGAAAAGTATTGAAGTTGAAGGAGAGTCCTTTTAAAATCTAAAGTAGAAAGCAAAAGGGCCACTGAATGATGACACAAAGGATGACCTTAGATCTGAGAGTAGTATAGGAATTTAAGAAACCAGAAGTTTATTAAGTAAAGGGTGTATATGACCAACAATAAAATGTAGAGTTGTAGATTATGCTATAAATTGAATAAACGGCTGTCATAGACTTTGTGGTCCATGCATGGATAGAAATATTCAAGAGAGAATAGGTCACAGGTCTGGTGAGAGAGGAATAGGTAATACAGTATAAATCTCATTACTTAAAGTTATGATCCAACTTTATATAAAGAGTTATAGGAATATCAAATGTGATGTGGAAGGGTATAGAGAAGGATGAAGTCAAGGAGAACAAGAAAAATAATGGTCCAGGCAAGAATACTGGAGTGGGGTGCCATTGCCTTCTCTGAAACTAAAAGTAGTTAACAGAATATAGGAGGTCATGTTCTGGCATCTGGAATTGAAACTGATTACTTCAAGATGTCATCTGCTTATCTTAAAGCTACCTACTTCATGGCTCTGTGTGCTTTGGGGTTATTTAAAGAAAGCCTCAGTTTAAGGTTTCCATTTGGAATGGGCTTTCATTTAGAGCAGCATTTATACCTCTCAGTTGAGAAATATGAATCCAGGTTTGTATCCCATGGAGTGTGACAGCACTATTGATGGTAAAGAGGTTGACATAAGAGTTCTTCCAACATGTTCAAAATTAATTTTTAAATGCTGTCAGCTCCAGAGAACTAAGCCATAATTTCTAGATTGCAGAGGAGTTTGGCTGAAAGAATTGGAGGAAGAGCAGTCTTTTCTGTAAATAACCACTGTGGATATAGTTAATAAATCCCTTGTAATTTTAGGATGTCTGAATGGACCAGGATAGAATTTTCAGAAGTCCAGACAGAATAAGGATTTGCTATGGATCATTCTGTTATTTTAAATAAGGATAGTTGCTATGACCCAGAAGGAGAGGCCTAGAGAGCAAACAGGGCTAATGACAGAATCTTAAGCAATAGGAAATGGAATTATTTCATCAATTTACAAGTTTTAATTTTAACAGTTCATTAAATCTATCATTTCAGACAACAGGCAATGATAGAAGCAGTGTCATTTGGGGAAAAGGGAAAAATCTTACTGGATTGCTCAGAACCAAAGAAATGAGTCCCTTTATTAGATTAAAGAGCCAATGGAATTACCCATGAAGGGAACACTTATCCTAACAAGCATTTAGTAACAGTAGTGGCCATGGTCTTTTTATAAGGGAAAACTTCCAGAAAGTGAGAGTATATAGATATAATAATAAGAATATACTAATTTTCATGAACCTTAGGGATCTGATAATAAAATTACTAATAAGGAAAAAGTCCTGGTGGAAAGGGTTCTTTTCTTGTCCCCACCTTTCCAGCTTTATCAGACTTATATTTTTGAAGTGGAACATGAAGCCACCACTTGTTTCTAATAGGAATAAAGTTTTCCCATCTTGGTGCAGGAGTTGGTTATTTCCTTTCTTGGTGAGTGATTTTATAAAGGTCAGAAACTAAATTTCAGATAAGGGACTAAGGAAAGACCAAGGAGCTATTTGGGTGTTTCCAAGGTACAACCACTTAGAAAAAACATTCAACTTGTTTCCAATTGGCCTTTCAATGTTCAAAGGCTTTGAGTTGGGAGGTTTTAAGTACCTCAACTAGAGGATAAGGTGTCATCTGAGTAGATTTAGGATCTTATCCCATTATGGTGAGGATGTAACAACCTTATGACAGTTTAATGTACCCATCAGAGAATCAATTTACCTCAGGGGTTTCATAGCCCTTAAGAACTTCTATTAATTCCTAAAGTATGGTTATTTTCTTTGGCAATAATAAAACATCTAAGAAGTCACATGACTACTTTTCATTTTTCATGAGCATTCTAGCTGTTTTCTTAAATCCTCTGATTTTTATAACATACAAAATTAAGTGCTACCCCCAAAATATGTCTCCTGTCTCTATAGATGTTAAATTTCTTAACTTTGGCCAAAGATAAGAAGCTCTTG
This sequence comes from Neotragus moschatus, assembly GCA_006410615.1. Lineage (NCBI taxonomy): Eukaryota > Metazoa > Chordata > Mammalia > Artiodactyla > Bovidae > Neotragus > Neotragus moschatus. Next base: position 61,577 of record SJYA01001584.1, read on the forward strand.
TGAGAGATACTCTCTGCGATTTTGAAAATTTGTAATGGAGTATCTCACTTGAATATTTCCTTCTAAGACAGAGATATGAGCCATCAACAAATGGTGTAAGGTCTGGATTTTCAAGGAAGACTTCCAAAAGGCCAAGCTGAAAGATGATGGAGGCTTGAGTGTTCATAACAGAATTGGGCAGCTATCTTTCAGTTGGGAGAGGGAAGTGGCAGGACTGAGACTTTTACATGAGTGGACAGTGATGTGGTGGGAGAAAGCAGAAGAATTTCATAACAGGTGAACAGAGAAGTCAAAAAGTATTGGGTATTTTTAGTTTGGAAAAGGGTCCAAACTGCATACGAGACATAAATATTCGGGGTACAACCTAGCACAAGGTCAGCTATGGTTTAAACTAATTGTGTAGTTTCCATTATTGCCAACAATCAAGAAGGGAAAACTTGAGCTGTAGGATTCCAGGTAAGAGGAAAATATCCAGCTGACCTTTTATTTTCATTATGTTTTTGAGAAAAGACCTCTATGACATATTCTTCTTTTTTATGAATAAACTGGAAGAAAGGGAAAGAGCAGTCAGGAAGCCCTAAGTGGGATGGATCAATAGGACACCTTAGGGATTCAAATGAAGTTAAAGTAAGCCAATCTCATTTTAGAGGTTCAGACATAAATTTTTTTTAGTATTGTGATATAAAGGAAATGCTCTAGCAGAAAAGGTAAGAATACACATGCTACAATTGCCAGCCAGTTTTGGAGATCCTTAATGTTGTCTTTTGGCTCAGATACGAGACTGTTAAGTATGTTATTTTTTTTTTTTTTAGTTATTTTTTAAATATTTATTTATTTTTAATGGCAGCATAATTGCTTCACAGAATTTTGCTGTTTTCTGTCAAAAGTATGGTCTTGATATGATCTTGGGATCAGATTTTTCCTTTAGAGGGAATATTATGACTTAAGTAGTGAACCTGGGGGCAACAGAGCTAAACTTTATCACTTGAGACCTTATGCCCCTTCTTAGAGAAGTCTTTTAATAAGTATTAATGTTGTAGAGATTTGCTGAATGTCTTAGGACAAAGAAGGAGGTCACATACATATTGAATAAAGGTTGGATTTACAAGGGAAGAGCAACTCTTTTAAATTTGCACTTAATGTTCAGGAAAACTGTAAGATGCCTTCTATAAATCCCTGACATTCAAGTGCATTGTTGATTTTCCCATGTATAAGTAAACAAGTGTTGGTAATAAGATTGAAAGGGTAAAGTGAAGAAAGCGATGTACAAGCCAACGGTGATAACATGAGTGACACCGAAGAACAGAATGTGAGGATGGTGTACTACATCCTAAGGACTTTATCTCCCAGATATGGCCTAAGGCTGTTGTTCCCACAGCTCCAGGTGAGTCAGGAATGTGAATAAACATGTCTTGAATGTGGGGATTTTTAATGGCTTCAGAGATATAAAAGGGGTGAGAAAGCTATAAAAGAGAGTTATCTTTCAGAGCTGTCAGAGATCAAAGATGAGTGGGAAAGGAATTCTACACTTTAAGAAAAGTACCTCAGGTGAACATGAAATATTAAAATTCTAACTAGAAAGCAAGTCTCTGCCTATTAGACAAGCTGGTGAAACTTAATAAAAAGCTATGTAAAGCAGCATGAGACCCAAGAGATATAGAAAGAAGATAGGGTATAAGACATATGGTGAATTATCTAAGTGCACCACAAAGATTGTGTACTCTGAAGCAAAATGGTGGGAAATTGTGAGCTGTCAAATGTGGCTCCATTGTCTACCAGAAAGGTAGAGGGTTCCTCTTTGACTGGAGTTATTATTTCTTCTAATTTACTTAACAGTATTTGAGGGCAGACGAAAGCGGATCTCTCAGAGGAAAGTCACAAGCACTCTGAATTTATTGTCTTTTTGTATCTCGGATATTCTTTTGGTATCCTTTACCCTATAGGCATAGTATCCCTACCAAACAAGGAGGACATCAGTGCAACCTACAGTCACACTTAAGGACATTGTCTGCAAGTTATGGCCTAAGTCTGTTCTGTGAGTCAGGAATGTGAGTAAAATGTGTGGATTGTAAATGGCTTGGGAACTGTAAAAGGGATGAGAAGTTGAGAATGGTCCTAAAGTGAATCTGAGAGTGGTCCTAAGGCATTACAATAACTTTTCTCAGGTTTCTTAAGTTAGAAAGTCATGAATTTGTGTTATGTACACTTAACTTTCAGAGACGGCAATGGCGACCCACTCCAGTACTCTTGCCTGGAAAAGCCCAGGCAGAGGAGCCTGGTAGGCTGCAGTCCATGGGGTCGCTAAGAGTCGGACATGACTGAAGTGACTTAGCAGCAGCACACTTAACTTTGTTAGCCTCTACAGGTATACCTCAGAGATATTGCAGATTTCATTTTAGACTATCATAATAAAGTGAATATCACAATCAAGTAAATATCACAATCAAGTGAGTCAAACAAATTTGGTTTCCCAGTGAATGTAAAAGTTATATTTATATTACACTGTAGTCTCTTAAGTGTGCAATGGCATTATGTCTTAAAAAAAAAAAAAACAATGTATATACCATAATTAAAAAACAATTTATTGCTAAAAAATGCTAGCAATCATTTGAACTTTCAGCAAGTCAATTTTTTGTTTTCCTTCCCCACTAGTAGATGGTCTTTCTTCAGTGTTGATGGCTGTGGACTGATCAGGAAGGTGGTTTTCAAAGGTTGGAGTAGTTGTGGCAATTTACTGAAATAAGACCACAATGAAATTTGACTCATAGATTGATTCTTTCTTTCACAGATGATTTCTCTGTAGCATGCAATACTGTTTGATAGCATTTTTCCCACAGTAGAACTTCTTTAAAAATTAAAGGCAATCCTCAAACTCTACCACGCTTTATTAACTTAGTTCATGTAATATCTAAAGCTTCATTGTCTTATTAACAATTTCTAAAGCATCTTCACCAGTAGTTTCCATCTCAAGAAGCTGTTTTCTTTGCTCATACATAAGAATCAGCTCCTTATCAGTTAAAGTTTTATGATGAGTTAAGATTAATTCTCTTGCTGTTTCGACCACATGTACAATTGCTTCCTCCACTGCAGTCTTGAACCCCTCAAAGTCATCCATGAGGGTTGGAGTCTTTCAAACTCTTGTTGATGTTGTTATTTCAGCTTCATCCACTAGTCACTCTTGTTAATGATATCTCATCAGAGGACCCACTCTATGGAAGCTGCTGCTGCTAAGTCACTTCAGTCGTGTTTGACTCTGTCTGACTCCATAGACAGCCCCATCCCCGTCCCTGGGATTCTCCAGGCAAGAACACTGGAGTGAGTTGCCATTTCCTTCTCCAATGCATGAAAGTGAAAAGTGAAAGTGAAGTCGCTCAGTCGTGTCCGACTCCTAGTGACCCCATGGACTGCAGCCCACCAGGCTCCTCCGTCCATGGGACTTTCCAGGCAAGAGTAGTGGAGTGGGGTGCCATCACCTTCTCTATAGCTAGAGCCTTACAGAAATTCATTATTTAAATAATAAAACTTAATAGTCAAAATTACTCCTTGAGCCATAGTCTGCAGAATGGATATTGTGTTAGAAAGCGTGAAAACAACATGAATCTCAGAGTTCATCTCCTTCAGAGTACATCTCCTTCAGAGTTCTTGGGTGATCAGGTGTATTATCAATTATTGTTGTTGTTCAGTCACTAAGTCATGCACTGTATGCGACCCCTTGGACTGCAGCATGCCAAGCTTTCTTGCCCTTCATTATCTCTTGGAGTTTGCTCAGGTTCAAGTTCATTGATCTGGTGATGCTATCTGACCAATTCATCTTCTGCCACCCCCTCCTCCTTTTGCCTTCAATATTTCCCAGCATCAGGGTCTTTTCCAATGAGTTGATCTTTGCATCAGGTGACCAAAGTTTTATCAATAAGCAATAATATTTTGAAAGAACTTTTTTTCTGGGCAGTAGGTCTCCACAGTGGGCTTAAAATATTTAGTAAAATGACATAAACAGATGTGCTGTCATCCAATCTTTGTTATTCCACTTGATAGAGCACAGGAAGAGTAGATTTAGCCAAATTTTTAAGATTGTAGGAGTTTTTGAATGGTAAATAAGCTCCCACTTAAAGTCATCAGCTCCATTAGCTCCTAACCAGAGTCAGTTTTGAAACGTTAAAGACAGGCATTGACTTTTCCTCTCTAGCTATGAAAGTCCTAGATGGTATCTTCTTCCAATAGAAGGCTGTTTTATCTACATTGAAAATCTACTCTTTATGTAGACAGCGTAAATTACTTTTCTTAGGAAGATCTTTTGGATAACTTACTGCAGCTTCTATATCAGCATTTGCTGCTTCACCTTTTGCTTTTTTGTTATGGAGATGTCGTCTTCCCTTAACCTCATAAACCAATCTCTACCAGCTTCTGCACCTCATTCAGCCTTGCTAAATATTGTTCATACATGCTCAGTCATGTCCAACTCTTTGCAACCCCATGGACTGTAGTCCACTAGGCTTCCCTGTTCATGGAATTTTTCAGGCAAGAACAATGGACTGGGTTTCCATCTCCTACTCTAGGGGATCTTCCCGACCCAGGGATGGAATCTATGTTTCTTCCATCTCCTGCATTGGCAGGTGGATTTTTTTTTTTCACCACTGCTCTACCTGGGAAGTCTGAAGTCCATTGTTGAAGATTAGGCTTTGACTTAAAGAAATGTTGCAGCTGGTTTGTGGAGAAGGAAATGGCAATCCACTCCAGTACTCTTGCCCGGAAAATCCCATGGACAAAGGAGCCAGGTAGGCTACAATCCGTGGGGTCGCGAAGAGTTGGGCATGACTGAGAGACTTTACTTTCACTTTTCACTCTCATGCATTGAAGGAAATGGCAACCCAGGGAAATGGCAACCTCTTGCCTGGAGAATCCCAGGGACAGATGAGCCTGGTGGGCTGCTGTCTATGGGGTTGCACAGGGTAGGACAAAACTAAAGCGACTTAGCAGCAGCAGCAGCTGGTTTGATCATCTATGAAGATTGCTAAAACTTCCTCATCTCAACAGTAGGGCTGTTTCACTTTCTTATTATTTATGTGTTTACTGGCATAGTACTGATAATTCTGTTTAAGAACTTTTCCTTTGCATCCACAACTTAGCTAACCTGTTGGTTCAAGAGAGCTAGCTCTTTGCCTGCTGTGGTTTTTGAAATGTGCGCCTCAATAAGCTTACTCACTTCTGGCTTTTGATTTAAAGTGAGAGACATGCAACTCTTCCTTTCCCTCCCTTCCTTTCTTCCCACTATAGGATTCAATATTGTTGTTCTCAGGGAATAGGAAGGCCCACGGAGAGGGAGAGATAGGGAAGCAGCCAGTCAGCAGAACAGTCAGAACATACACAGCATTTATGGATTAAGTTCACTGTCTTTTATGGATGCAGTTCTTACCCCAAAACATTACAGTGATAACATCAAAGATCACTGATCACAGATCAGTATAACAAATATAATAATAATGAAAAGGTTTGAAACATCACTAGAATTACCAAAATGTTACACAAAGTGAGATAATGCTGTTGGGAAAATGGCATCAATAAACTTGAAACAGGGTTGCTACAACCTTCAGTTTCTAAAATATACGATGTTCACCTGCCAATAAAATGAAATATGCCTGTATATCATCATGATGCTGTGTTAAAGCTTGGATTTCAGAGAAAAAGGACATTTTACCAATTAATGTGATGTCTTTCAATAGCCTCTCTCAGTCCTGCATGGAGTCCATTGATAAAGCTGATAACCAAAGCGTATTCTCTGTGGTTATCTAGAGTTAGACCTAAACAAGATTTCTAGATAAGCATCTAATAGCTTTACTAATCATCTAACAGCTTTTCTCCAATTTTCTTACTTTTGTTATAGGCCTCAGGGGTATTTTGATTTCTCTGTAAATCTTCATTAAGTTTGACTGATTTTGATTTTTCAAACCATAAAGAGGTGTCACCAGAATCTAAAAGGAGTTGAGTCAACTGATAGAGATCTGAGGGTCCCTAGAGTATGCCCCTAAGATTGACCTTAAATGTGTAGGAAGTTTTTCTCTATTTCTACATGTTCAGGAAAATTTTTCATTTCAGCATACAGGCCAGATTGAAGCAAATGTTAAAAAATAATCTGCTGGAGAGGAAGTAATTTGAACCTTGTAGTTTCTTGTCCTTGGAGTCTTAACATTGGAGGAGCAAGAATAAAGTCCCAGGACACTATGGGGAACTGAGAAGCTAGCAAGTCTGGGGAGGGGTCCAGGGATAGAGAATAAATACAAATGAGACAAGAACAAGGTTGTAGGAGAGACTTGGACAAACAGAAGAGCAGAATAGAGAGGAGTGGAAAATGTTAAAGACAAGGCTTTCTTAGAGCTGGGGGTAAAAGGAATAGCATAGGAAGAAAACAAGTAGTCCTCAAAAGATTGAGTAGCAGCTTTCAATAACATAAATTGAGATTGTTGAAGGCCTTGATTGACATTTGACTTGAGGGTAGTTTTTGGCTTCTTCATATCAAAGAAAAAGGAAGCAGATCATTATTTAAAGCATATTCTAGGCACCCAGCATTCAGTATCTCCCTAAAGGTGGACTAAATGAGGGAGGCTTTCAAGCCCCAGAGTGGCTTTGCAATTTCAAGTTATCCTTAGTAAAACTGCCATTTTTGAATGTTTTGAGCAAAATCAGTGCCAAAATGGTCAAGCAGATAATGAGCTGAAATTTCTCTATCCTCAGTCTCAGTAGATTAAAAGTTATCCACGGGGAAAAAAAAAAAAAGTTATCCATGCGGTAACAAGATCAAGTAGAGNACATTACAGTGATAACATCAAAGATCACTGATCACAGATCAGTATAACAAATATAATAATAATGAAAAGGTTTGAAACATCACTAGAATTACCAAAATGTTACACAAAGTGAGATAATGCTGTTGGGAAAATGGCATCAATAAACTTGAAACAGGGTTGCTACAACCTTCAGTTTCTAAAATATACGATGTTCACCTGCCAATAAAATGAAATATGCCTGTATATCATCATGATGCTGTGTTAAAGCTTGGATTTCAGAGAAAAAGGACATTTTACCAATTAATGTGATGTCTTTCAATAGCCTCTCTCAGTCCTGCATGGAGTCCATTGATAAAGCTGATAACCAAAGCGTATTCTCTGTGGTTATCTAGAGTTAGACCTAAACAAGATTTCTAGATAAGCATCTAATAGCTTTACTAATCATCTAACAGCTTTTCTCCAATTTTCTTACTTTTGTTATAGGCCTCAGGGGTATTTTGATTTCTCTGTAAATCTTCATTAAGTTTGACTGATTTTGATTTTTCAAACCATAAAGAGGTGTCACCAGAATCTAAAAGGAGTTGAGTCAACTGATAGAGATCTGAGGGTCCCTAGAGTATGCCCCTAAGATTGACCTTAAATGTGTAGGAAGTTTTTCTCTATTTCTACATGTTCAGGAAAATTTTTCATTTCAGCATACAGGCCAGATTGAAGCAAATGTTAAAAAATAATCTGCTGGAGAGGAAGTAATTTGAACCTTGTAGTTTCTTGTCCTTGGAGTCTTAACATTGGAGGAGCAAGAATAAAGTCCCAGGACACTATGGGGAACTGAGAAGCTAGCAAGTCTGGGGAGGGGTCCAGGGATAGAGAATAAATACAAATGAGACAAGAACAAGGTTGTAGGAGAGACTTGGACAAACAGAAGAGCAGAATAGAGAGGAGTGGAAAATGTTAAAGACAAGGCTTTCTTAGAGCTGGGGGTAAAAGGAATAGCATAGGAAGAAAACAAGTAGTCCTCAAAAGATTGAGTAGCAGCTTTCAATAACATAAATTGAGATTGTTGAAGGCCTTGATTGACATTTGACTTGAGGGTAGTTTTTGGCTTCTTCATATCAAAGAAAAAGGAAGCAGATCATTATTTAAAGCATATTCTAGGCACCCAGCATTCAGTATCTCCCTAAAGGTGGACTAAATGAGGGAGGCTTTCAAGCCCCAGAGTGGCTTTGCAATTTCAAGTTATCCTTAGTAAAACTGCCATTTTTGAATGTTTTGAGCAAAATCAGTGCCAAAATGGTCAAGCAGATAATGAGCTGAAATTTCTCTATCCTCAGTCTCAGTAGATTAAAAGTTATCCACGGGGAAAAAAAAAAAAAGTTATCCATGCGGTAACAAGATCAAGTAGAGAAAGGAGGCAAGTAATAGTAAGTCAGTTTTATGCACAGTTTTCATTTGGTAGTCAGAGTCCCTCTTGCAACCTTTCTGGAGGAGCTGAAAGCTCCAATCTATTTAACGTCAGAGAAAGGATTCAGAAAAAGCAGAGACCCATCATAAAATGGCTGAAGATTTCCCTCTAGAGAGTCAAGTTGTAAATTCTCACTGAAAAAGAACCAAGAAGACTTCTGTCCAGTAAGATTCTCACTGAAACAAAAAAAGAGCCATGAGAAGTCTTGCTCAAATAGAGGATAGAAAGAAGTCAGTTTAATAGAATTAAAGCATCCCAATTATGCTAATACAGAGAAATGTCCAGAACACTGGCTTAGGAGTTGCAACTCACCAGAGTCCCCTAGCCACGAAGGACTCAGAGGTCTGAGATGTCAGCAAGAACACCAGGGTAAAGACTGCAGGGTGTAAGCAGTGGTCAGCTCTCCACCCGTATTGTGAAACCAGAAGCTGTCAAATTAAAAACAAACCCAGATTTAGAGAGAAGTTTTATTCAGAAGAAATACTACAGTAAGGGAGAATGCTCCAATCTCAGAAATCTCTCATCTCACAGTCAAACAGGAAAAACTCTTTGGTTTTTAGGATAAAGGAAGGGCAAGCAGAGATTCTTAGACTCTTAAGGGGAAGCTGGATAGACAAAGGGAAGTGACCAATGAGTCTACTAAAGGAAAAGGTCTTGCTTTAAACAGTCGATTTCCAGTAGAAGGTGAGAGGAGGGACACATTCCACTTTTTTGGAACTTTCTTATACTTGAGAATATGAAAATTCAATGACCTGGAGAAAGGAGAGAAGCCTGACTAAATTTGGTCAGGACAAAGCAGAGGCTAAGAAATGACAATTGTAAACATTTGATGGTCTCTATAAACATTTCTCCTTTGTTTATGTGTGAGAGGTTCTCTAGAGCAAGGGTCAGAAAACATTTTTTTGTTTTGTTTGGTAAAAGAGAAGATAGTAAATAATTTAAAGTTTGTGGCCACATGGTCTCAGTTGTAACTCTGCCATTAAAACTTGAAAGCAGCTACAGACCTGTATAAGAAATGGAGTGGAATGTGCTGTAATGTTATCTCATTCACAAAACAGGAGCCTGGTCAGACACGGCCCTTGACCTTATTTTGCCAACACATGCTATGGTATCATGTCAGTTAGGAACTGAATTTCCTGAAATGTGAGAAAAACACAAATAATAGCTACTTAAACACCCTTCCTGATAATATCAACTTAAGGCCACATTTATCTGCAAGGGAGTTTGAGGGATATAGGTATTGAGCAAAGCATATCACTCCTAAATACATTTTTATTTGTGATTTAGAAACAAATACAAGCAATTTCTCATTTGAGTTTATTTATTTTGCCTTTTGTAATACATCTTTGATGGGAGGTATAACAATGGGAGCCTACTATATAGAAGTTGATTAAAACGTCATAATTATCTGTATTAATTTAACTGATTTATATAAAACTAATCTATCATTAAGCTTATCTTAAAATAGATACACAAAATGTTTCTAAAAGTTTTTTTTTATTTTGCTGTATTCACTATAGCATTTGACATGGAGTCTGAGAGAACAGGAGTTGATTTAATGGTTTTTAAAAAACACTAGCCTTCCTCTAAATTACGATGATCGAAGATAAGTCGGACTTAACCATAAAGGGAGTTTCAAATCCTGAGGATTTCACTTGAACTGTTTGAACTGAGGCTGTAAGCATTTATAAACTGCCTTTCAAATATTTTTGGACTGAGAGAACATTTAAAGGTTTCATGGAATCATAATTCAGGGCATGAAAGGGCAACATATGTCTGTTTTCCTCACCAAGAATAAGCTGTTTGGAATTTATAGGCTCATCTCCTAAAGCCATCTTTTTTGTTCATTTACACATTTCTGCATGGAGAAAATTCATTCTTTGGATATGAAAGTCTCCTATTCTTAACTAGTTTAGCCATTTGTATTCTAGTCAGTGTCAGAATGTGAGAAATCCCCCTTGAGCACTCCTCTAGTCTTTTCAAGGCCAATCTTATCTTTACAAACATTTCTTGATCTGCTTTATCATCCTACACTGGAGAAGATGGATTTGATTTTTTTTTCCTTGTTAGTTAAACATTCTGCTTGGTTTAAAATAGCACACTGAGATAATGCTATACTGTTTAATCTTCTATTTTTTTTGCATTCTTTTATTCCTTGAGTCTTTACTCATTTTAATTTGTATTGCTGCATTGCCTCTCTTTGACTTATATCTCTTCATTAAAAATATTTAGAGTTTAGAACTTCCATACCAGTGATTGAGATTTTTTTTCAGACTAACTTAAAAAATGATTCAGTAATTACCAGCAACTACCCCCCACCATGGCTTTAACAGTTATATCTTTTTCATTTTGTGATTTTGAGGGTAGATTCATTTCTTTCAGGGCCTCCCTAGTGATATAGACTATAAACAGTCACTTTTTTACTCCTATATTTAAAACCATTCTTTGTCTAATTGTCATCAAAAAAACTTATTTTAATAAAAAATATATATGATTCATCAGGGGCAATCAGAAGAATTAATTTTTACCCTCATTCTGCATAGGCTGTAAACCCTTTCTTCTGGCCTTTAGTCTGAACTAAAATTGAATGACTAAACGTGGAACATTAAGCTGCAGTATGTCATATGTGTTCATGCTATCTTGATTTGTGTTGCCCAGTTTTCTTTAGCTTCTGTAGAGTTTGTTCTAAATGCTATAGAATATCTCAGTGACATTTCTAGAGTTTCATATTTTCATTTGCATAATATTCCCCTTCAAGGACTGCAAAACAGAAAACGATACTTATCAGTCAGCTAATTTTTTTAATGTCCTATCGTATTTTCACTTATTAACACTATTTGGTTTCTATGTGATGTCATCAAACAATAGTATGTTAATGTGTTTAAACAGTTGGCTGATTTTATCCATAAGTTCTCCATAATATATCTGCTCACATCTCATTTGTATTGGAATAACATATCTGAGGGAAATAGGATGAAAAGACAGGAACAAGTAGCAAACATGTAGTTGGATTTCAAAGATTATTCATGTTCCAGTTTGAGTATTTTTATGAAACACCTGCTGCCGACTAAAAATTATTAGCAAATTTGATCTCCGGTTTCCTTCGCCTTTTCTAAATCCAGTTTGAACATCTGGAAGTTCATGGTTTACGTACGGCTGAAGTCTGGCTTGGAGAATTTTGAATGTTACTTTGTTAGTTCGCAGAATACATCATGAGAAATGCTAGACTGGAAGAAACACAAGCTAGAATCATGATTGCTGGGAGAAACATCAGATATGCAGATGACACCACCCTTAAGGCAGAAAGTGAAGAGGAACTAAAAAGCCTCAATGAAAGTGAAAGAGGAGAGTGAAAAAGTTGACTTAAAGCTCAACATTCAGAAAACTAAGATCATGGCATCCAGTCCCATCACTTCATGGGAAATAGATGGGGAAACAGTGGAAACAGTGTCAGACTTTATTTTTCTGGGCTCCAGAATCACCACAGATGGTGATTGCAGCCATGAAATTAAGAAACGCTTACTCCTTGGAAGAAAAGTTATTACCAACCTAGATAGCATATTCAAGAGCAGAGATATTACTTTGCCGACTAAGGTCCATCTAGTCAAGGCTATGGTTTTTCCAGTGGTCATGTATGGATGTGAGAGTTAGACTGTGAAGAAGGCTGAGCGCTGAAGAATTGATGCTTTTGAACTGTGGTGTTGGAGAAGACTCTTAAGAGTCCTTTGGACTGCAAGGAGATCCAACCAGTCCATCCTAAAGGAAATAAGTCCTGGATATCATTGGAAGGACTGATGCTGAAGCTGAAACTCCAATTCTTTGGTCACCTGATGCGAAGAGCTGACTCATTTGAAAAGACTCTGATGCTGGCAAAGATTGAATATGGGAAGAGAGGGGGATGAAAGAGGATGAGATGGTTGGATGGCATCACCGACTCAATGGACTTGCGTTTGGGTGAACTCCGGGAGTTGGTGATGGACAGGGAGGCCTGGCGTGTTGCAGTCCACAGGGTCACAAAGAGCTGGACACAACTGAGCAACTGAACTGAATTGAGCTGAACCCACAACTTATAAGTTTTGTTGTATTAAACTTTTCTGCTTTTCTTAGGTTTTCTTTTTTGTTTCCTTCACATTTTCTTCCCATACCTCACACTCAGTATGTAACCAAACACATAGTAATCCACCTGACATTTAATAAACAGAGGAAAACCTGCTACAACACAAAAACTCTAAATAAAATTAGGAAAAAAAAATCTCCAAACTTATCATGGAGAACTTTGACCTACTATTAAGAAAATATCAGGTTGAATCTCTTGTGAACAGGCATCTTAATGATACTCTTATTTTCCACCTCTAGGTCTAGTTCGTAAAATAATTATAATCCAACAGCAATCTCTCTCTTTCCCTCTTTCTCTTGCCCTCACTAATATTGGGTTGGCCTAAAAGTTGGCTTGTGTTTTTCTGTAAAATCTTATGGAAGTACATATATGTTATCTGTCCATCTAATCTATATGTAAGGGCTATATAGCATACTACTTTTAGTGTATATCTTGTAATTATATACACGTATACATATATGTACATATATATAACCCTTTAACCACCCTTAAAAAGATAAGAAATATTTCCGGTATTTCATAAATTTTCACTGTGTATTTTGCCAGTTTATACTCCCTTCAGTGTATGTACCATGACTATCAGTTTGTTTTATTTGTTTCACTTTTCTGTATCTGGGTTATTTCACTCAGTATTACATTCGTGAAGCAGAGCATGTTGCTACAGGTACTATAGTTTGATCTTTTTTAATTCCTGGGTAGTGTTTCATTAAATGAGTGCCATTATTTCATGTTACCTGAAAACAAGCCCCTATTTGTTTATTTTTTTCACCTGTTGACAGATGTTTTGTTATTTCTAGTTTGGGGATTTGTGAATAAGGCTGCTTTGAACATTCCTTGGCGAGTCTTTTATTTGACATATATATTTATTTCTCTCAGGTATGCAACTAGGAGTAAAATTACTGGATCACAGAATAGGCATATATTTAGTAATAATAGAAACTTCCAAGTTGACATGCCTACTACCACTGTAGAAGAAATCCATCTGTATCTTCCCAGCATTTGAGTTAACTACCCAATTAATTTCTACAAAGTTAATACACTTGTATAACTGTCACCTAGATTAATATGAAGACGATTATTAGTACCCTAAAGACCTTCACCAATTCTAGATCTACTTACTGCCCTACTCAAGGTAATCTTTAGTTTTATGTCAACTGTTAGAGTTCATTTTTCAGTTTTTAAACTTTATGCCTATTGAATTATTCAGTAGGTAATATTTTTATTTTAGAGTCTGACTTTCAAAATTATTTCTGTAATATTAAGCCATCCAGTTGCATTTAATATCATGTTTTCTTTACTATATAATGTTCTGTTTGATTAATATATATATATATATATATGAAATAATTTATACAATTTACTGATAGACATTTACATGTTTCCAATTCAGGACTTTCATTAATAATTCTGAAATGACCATTATTAGCCATATATACTATACTTTTTATTTTGTTCTGCAGGTCTCCAACATTCTTAGCTTTTTCAATTGTTCTCCTTTTTAAATTAATATATTTTATTTTTTAGAATAGTTTTAGACTTATAGAAATATCGACCAAATAATACAGAATTTTATATATCTCTTTTCCTTATTATTAACATATTGCATTAGTGTAGTAATGTTTTTGCATTTGATAAACCAACATTGATATATTATTAATAAATACTTGACATTAAGGATTACTCTATGTTGTACAGTTTTCTGAGTTTCAACAAGAGCATAGTGTCATATATCCACTATTGCATACATACAGAATAGTTTTATCACCCTAAAAATTCTCTGTACTTTACCTATTTATGCCTCTTCTACTTCCAGCAAATCGTCATAATTGCTGATTCTCTAAATCTCCGTAGTCTTCCTTTCCCAGATTGTCATATAGTTGGAATCACACAATATGTAGCCTTCTCTGATTGACTTCTTCCACTCAGAAATATCCATTTAAAGTTACTCTATTTCTTTTCGTGGCTTGATAGATCATTTTTTTAATTGCTCAGTGATATTCCATTATATATATATAAAATAGTGAAATTTATCTATTGACTTGTTTTCTTACAGCTTTATAGAGTTATTATAAATATTTTTGTTTATGAAAAACAGGCATAACTTTTCAATTCAATTGAGTGAATATCTGGGAGATGATTTCTAGATTGCATGATAAGAGTGTGTTATATATTTTTCTTAGCAAGAAATTTTGGATTTCTCTTTTCAAGTGGTTGTATGATTTTGCATTCCCATCAGCTAAGAATAAGAATCCTCATTGCTCTGTATCCTCTACCCTCACTGGCATTTGGTATTTCGATATTTTTTAATTTTTGCCATTTATAATAAGTTTGTAGTACTATCACATTGTTTTAATTTGTGATTCCCTAATTTTATGATCATAATATATAATGTAGTAAATGTTGAGAATTTTTTCATATACTATTTTACACTTGCATATCTTCTTTTGTGAGGTCTTTGTCACCCATTTTTTAGTTGAATTGTTTGTTTTCTTATTGTTGAGTTTTAAGAATTCTTTTTGTATTTTGGATATAAGTCCTGTATCTTGCAGACATGTTCGTCCAGTCCATGGCTGTTCTTTTTATTCCTGTAACAGCATCTTCCAGAAGCTATATAATTTTGAGTTATATATTTAGATCTATCATTCATTTTATGTTAATCTTTTTGGAAACTGTCAGATCTATGTCTAGAACATGGGTTTTGTTTTTGTTTTTTTAGGATATGAATGAATGCCCAAGTGTTCTTTCTACTCTGGATCACCATTGCTCCTGTGTCAAAAAACAGTTGATAATATTTGTGTGAACCTATCACAAATACCTGTCTCTCCAGTTCCATTAATCTATTTGTCTATTACTTCATAAATGTCATGTTATTTTGATTACTGAAGCTTTATAGTCATCTTAAAGTCAGATAAAGTCAGTTCTCCACCTTCATGGATTCTCTTTAATACTATTTTGTCTAATCTTGGTCTTGTGCCTTTCCAAATAAATTTCAAAATCAGTTTGTTGATTTTCACAAAATAACTTACAGGGATTTGGGCTGGGATTTCATTGAATTCATAGGTAACTTTGGAAGAATTTACTTCTAAACAATATTTAGTTTCCTATCCACTTACATGGTCTATTTTTCCATTTATTTAGACCTTCTTTATTTAACTGGAATTTTATGGATTTCCTCATATAGATCCTGTATGTATTTTGTAACATACTTATACCTTAGTATTTCATTTCTGTTTGCAGATATTTTTATTTCAATTTCTGATTTTTAATTGCTGATATGTTGAAATCAATTGAATTCTGTATGCTGTATTCTGGACACCTCGTATGCTGTAACCTTGCTACAACCACTTAGTTGTAACCACTTAGTTACAATACTCTAGTTCCAGGAGTATTTTGTTCATTATTTGTGATTTTCTAATACAGAATCATGTCATATATGAACAAAGAGAACATTATTTACTTTTTCTATTAAGCATATCTTTTATTTCCTTTTAATGTTTTATTGTATTAGCTAGGACTTCCAGTGTGGGATATTATCATGAAGCATTTTTGGATGTTGTCAAGAGCATTTTATATATATATGATTATTCCTTTTTAGCCTATTGATGTGATGAATTACACTATGTGATTTTTCAGTGTTGAAACTGCATTATTGGAAAAAGTTAACTTGGTTATGTTGTATAATTATTTTTATACATTTTTAGATTTAACTGTCTAATATCTGTTGAGGAGTTTTGCATTTCTGTTCATGGAAGGCATTGGTTCTGTTATGTACCCTTCTTGTACTGTCTTGTCTTTATCTGGTTTTGATACTAGAATAATGCTTGTCTCATTCAATTCAGTTAGAAACCCCTCCCTCTGCTTTTGTTTCTGGAAGAGATTATAGAAAACTATAATTCATTTCAAGATGTCTTCCTTAAATGTTTGGTGTTATTCACCATTGGAGTCATTTGATCATACTGCTTCCTTTTTGAGAAGGCTATTAACTATTCACTCAATTCCTTTACTATATACCTGTTTAGATGATGTATTACTCCTTATGTAAGTATTTTCAGCAGTTCTGATTGTCAGGTTTGTCTGATATTTGGGAGAGGGGGGAGGTGGTAGACAGAAATGATGACTTCTAGCCTGTTTACATGGAGAAGGCAATGGCACCCAGTCCAGTACTCTTTCCTGGAAAATCCCATGGGCAGAGGAGCCTGGTAGGCTGCAGTCCATGGGGTTGCTAGGAGTTGGACACGACTGAAGTGAGTTAGCAGCAGTAGCAGCAGCCTGTTTACATGTTGGGGCTGAAGCCTGGAATCAATTCCCTCTTTTTTTTTTTTTTTTATTTCATACTTATTGCTGATTAATCATCAGGTCACCGACTCTTTTTCCTGGCACCTCCATTTTATTGTTGTATCCATCTAGTGAATACTTTATTTAGGTATTGCGTATTTTAGTTCCAGAATTTCCCTTTGGTTCTTTGCTTCCTCTGGTGGCTCATAAGGTAAAGAATCCACGTGCAATGCAGGAGATCTGGGTTCAATTACTGGGTTGGTAACATGCCCTGAAGAAGAGAATGGCTACACACTCCAGGATTTTTGCCTGGAGAATTCCATGGATAGAGGAGCATCACTGTCTAAAGTCCATAGTGTCACACAGAGTTGAACATGACTGAAGCAACTGAGCACACACATATAATAACAGCAATGAAAAACAAGTCAAAGAAACAGTTCCAACATGGAGTCAAAATGCTCACACTCAAGGAATTTTTCTCTGCAAAAATGCTCACACTCAAGGATTTCTTCTTTGCATTCTAGTAAACTATAGATGACTGAGAGCAAAGGAGGTACTAGACAGAATGTTTTGAAATCTCAGAAACTGGTCCCTCTACCACTGTCTTTTCCTATTTGCCCTCTAGCACAGTTAGTTTTATTACTCTTTAGTCCCTCCTCCTATTCCTTTCACTGATTATTCTGGTTTTTTGACCTTGTCTGAGATAGAACAATTAAACAGTGATACCCTGAGGGTAATTTAGGGAAGAGAGAAATAAGGAACAGCAATAATGCTCTTCTTTTCTTAGTTCCCTGTTGGTGCATTGGGCCCTCTTTTAGTACAGGACCAGACTAAACCTACCACCTTCTGCTTCTCTAGGAGTTCCTAGAGGTTTTCATGTTCTGAAATCTGTCAACTTCCCTCTTGCTTTTGTGGCATCTCCAAGGTTAAGCTCTGGGAAAGGAGCCAGATTCCTGTACTCCTTTTTTTTCCATCTTGTCAAGAGACAGAATTTAGAGACATTTTATTTCCAGAGATATTTCTTTGTTTATTTTAAATAAAATGTTCCACACTTCCACTGAGGCAGCTTGAAAGTTAAATCTGAAAAATAGGACAATTAGGAAGAAAAATAAGACTTTTTGAACAGGAACAGAGAGAAAATAATTCGCCTAGCCTAAAGAGGACCAGATAAATATGCTTTGGCACAGAATTTGACTCTATTTTCTATGAAAGTGAAAGTCCCTTTCAAATCTTTGTGACCCCATAAACTCCATGGAATTCTCCAGGCCAGAATACTGGAGTGGATAGCCATTCCCTTGTCCAGGGGAAACTTCCCAACCCAGAGATTGAAACTACATCTCTTCCACTGCAGGCAGATTCTTTACTAGCTGAGCTATTAGGGAATCTAACCCTATTTTCTATAAGCTGATCAAATGGGCAAAACTGCCCGTACTTCATAGACCTACATAAATCCATTTTATGAAATGCAAAAAGGCAAAAATGGTTATCTGAGGAGGCCCTACAAAGAGCTGAGCAAAAAGAAGTGAAAGCAAAGGAGAAAAGGAAAAATACACCCACCTGAATGCAGACTTCCCAATAATAACAAGGAGAGACAAGAAAGCTTTCCTAAGTGAATATGAAAAGACATAAAGGAAAACATCNGAAATGCAAAAAGGCAAAAATGGTTATCTGAGGAGGCCCTACAAAGAGCTGAGCAAAAAGAAGTGAAAGCAAAGGAGAAAAGGAAAAATACACCCACCTGAATGCAGACTTCCCAATAATAACAAGGAGAGACAAGAAAGCTTTCCTAAGTGAATATGAAAAGACATAAAGGAAAACATCAGAATGGGAAAGACTAGAAATCTCTTCAAGAAAATTAGAGATACCAAGGGAACATTTCATGTAAAGATGGGCACAATAAAGGACAGAAGCCTGGACGATCCCAGGGACTGGGGAGCCTGGTGGGCTGCCGGCTATGGGGTCGCACAGAGTCGGACACAACTGAAGCGACTTAATAGCACCAGCAGCAACAAAAAGTGAAGTCTCTCAGTTGTGTCTGACTCTTTGCAATCCCATGGACTGTAATCTGCCATGCTTCTCCATCCGTGGGATTTTCCAGCCAAGAATACTGGAGTGGGTTGCCATTTCCTTCTCCAGGGAATCTTCCCCACCCAGGGATTGAACTCAGGTCTCCCACACCACAGGCAGACTCTTTACTGTCTGAGCCAGCAGGGCAGAAGATATTAAGAAAAGGTGGCAAGAATACACAGAAGAATTATACCAAAAAAGATCTTCATGACCCAGATAACCAGGATGGTGTGAGCTCTCACTTAGAGCCAGACATCTTGGAGTGCAAAGTCAAGTGGGCCTTAGGAAGAATTACTGTGAACAAAGCTAGTGGAGATGATGGAATTCCAGCTGAGCTATTTCAAACCATATGCTGTTAATGTGCTGCAATGCCAACAAATTTGGAAAACTCAGCAGTGGCCCCAGGACTGGAAAAGGTCAGTTTTTATTCCAGTACCAGAGAAGGGCAATGCCAAAAAGTGTTCAAACTACTGTACAATTGCACTCATTTCACATGCTAGCAAAGTAATGCTCAAAAATCTCAAAGTTAGGCTTCAATAGTATGTGAACTGAGAAATTTCAGATAGTCAAGCTAGATTTAGAAAAGGCAAAGGAACCAGAGATCAAATTGCTAACATCCTTTGGATCATAGAAAAAGCAAGAGAATTCCAGAAAAACATATATTCTGCTTTATTGACTATGCCAAAGCCTTTGACTGTGTGAAAGTGAAAGTCACTCAGTGGTGTCCAAGTCTTTGAGACCCAATAGATAGCCCATGGAATTCTCCAGGTCATAATACCGGAGTGGGTAGCCTTTCCCTTTTCCAAGCGATCTTCCCAACCCAGGTATCGAACCCAGGTTGCCTGCATTGCAGGTGGATTCTTTACCAGTTGACTGTGTGGATCACAAAAAACTGGAAAATTCTTAAAGAGAATTTTCCTCATCTGCCTTCTGAGAAACCTGTGTGCAGATCAAGAAGCAGGAGTTAGAACCAGACAACGAATAGTGGACTGATTCAAAATTGGGAAAGGAGTACATCAACGCTGTATATTGTCAACCTGTTTGTTTAACGTCTCTGCAGAGTACATCATTAAAAATACTGGGCTGCACAAGCTGGAATCAAGATTTCCGAGAGAAATATCAATAACCTCAGATATGTAGATGACACCATCCTAATGGCAGTAAGTGAACAGGAAATAAAGAACCTTTTGAAGCAGGTGAAAGAGGAAAGTGAAAAAGGTGGTTGAAAGATCATGGCATTTGGTCCCATCACTTCATGTCAAATAGATGGGGAAACAATGGAAACAGTGACAGACATTTTCTTGGGCTCCAAAATCACTGAAGGTGGTGACTGCAGCCATGAAATTAAAAGACACTTACTCCTTGGAAGAAAACTTATGACAAGCTTAGACAGCATATTAAAAAGCAGAGAGATTATATTACCAACAAAAGTCCATCTAGTTAAAGCTATGGTTTTTCCAGTAGTCATGTATGGATGTGAGAGTTGGACTATAAAGAAAGTTGAGTGCTGAAGAATTGATGCTTTTGAACTGTGGAATTGGAGAAGACTCTCAAGAACCCCTTGGACTGCAAAGAGAAAAGACCCTGACTGATACTGGGAAAGATTGAAGGCAGTAGGAGAAGGGGACAATGGTGTATGAGATGTTTGGATGGCATCACTCACTCAATGGACATAAGTTTGAGCTAGTCAGGAGATGCTGAAGGACAGGAAAGCGTGGCATGTTACAATCCAAGGGGTTGCAGAGTTGGACATGACTGAGTGAACAAACAACAACATAAATCCATTTGCAGGGACATGTTTTCTAAGAGATTTTCTAAAATTCCCTAGCATTTAATCCTGGATGGTAACCACTGAAATCACCTTTTTTTTTTTTTTCTTCCTGAAGATTCTAAATGCTTTGAGTAACATGATTCTAGATTCCTTTTGGCAAATTACTCATTTGAGACATGACTATTATTTATTCCAGAATGGAAAACATTTGTTTTAAGATTTTCTAGATATTTTATGAATCCCTTGCTTTTTCTATACTATTTTTTAATGAACTCAACAAGTTATTGTAGTAGGAGAAAAATGACATGAGTGGTTCTCCTATAACCTACCACACTTAAAGGAACTGAATTTATAAAAATGTTAAATCCATATGTTCCATAAATTAACTGTTTTATAGATTGCAAGTTTCCTTACAAAAATGTTCTCCTAACCAGATAATAGAAAGAGGTATAGCTTCAACAATATGGTAAAGACATAACCACCATTATGGTTAAAGGCACAAAACATCTGTTTAAGGAGGATTTGTATTTTTTTTGTCTAAATCTCTTTGGAAAATAGGGTCTAAATCAAAGACAATGGAATTTCCTCACTAGGGTTTGATGTGTGTGATCTAATCACAAAGGAAATAAATTAGCTCCTCATTCCAAACTGAGGCTTACCGTCAAATTGTGTGTGGAAAATATACTAACCACAGAAAGTTCTGTAAATGCTTCTGTCTAATGCATGAAAATGATTTACATTGTTAGTTTGGTCAGTGCGCCACATATGAGGCCAATAATGAGGTTGGAGACCAATAGGTAAATGACTGAAGGCACTAGACTTCCAAAGCAGATCAACTACAAATTTTGTATCCCCTGAGAAAGTGTTAGGTTAAAAGAATGCATCAAGTTCAAAGGAGTAAAACTCAAGAAATCATTTCTATTATCTTTATACACTAAAAAGATCACAGTTAATAGCTATGTATATGTAGCAAGACTGCTGTTTCTACTAGCAGAGAGAGCAGGAGATATTTTTATATTAAGATTTCAGTGAATAAAGAGAGAATACCTCCATCTCCACCCATTCTTATTCTTGCCACCTAGAAGTTCGCTGTAAACAACTATTTCCTCTGCTATGAACCTATCTACAATGGCTATGTTACCCCCGGAAATGTGCTTGTCAACTGTTTCCAAATCCAAGTCCTTCTTTCTTTTGTCATTATACTTTACCATAAGTTGTTAGTTGTGTCTTAACCATAACAGACTACAAATGACTTCAAGAAAGGAACCTTGTTTACTTTCTTCACTAACTCTCTGAGAATAGCATATCTGGATCAAATCACATGCTTATGAAGCATTTGGAAAAAAATAATAGACTATGTGACGCCCCACAAAGATGAACAAAAGTCTGATAAATGAAATTCAAAGACAATTTGTATTATATTTTTCCCTAAGAAAACATTTTCAAATATTGATACAAACAGATGAAGAAAGAATATAAGTTCCTAATGTTTATTTCCACAGCCTTTGATAGTCTAGAAAAATAGTTTACCCTATAAATATTATGTGAGCTACATATGTTATTTTAAATTTTATAATATCCACGTTTACTAGGTAAGAAGATAGGAAATTAATTTTAATAATATATTTAACCCCATATATACAAAATAGTAACACATAATCAATGCAAAATCAATCTAAAATCATTAATGAGATATTATAATATATATTTTTATCATACTAAGTCTTTCACATCTGGTGTGTGTTTTATACTCTAACACATCTCAAAAACTACCTCTGACTATCATCTGCCATGTTGAATAAATATGGTATAGAGTAGCATTTTTTAATCTTAAATGTTCATAATACACTCCTGAGGATATTATAAAAATTCAAATTCTTATGCACTAGATGGGCTGGTGTGGAGGTTATACATTTCTAATGACTTCTTAGGTAATGCTGATGCTGTTGGTCCAAGGACCACACTTTGAGTAGCACAACATAAATTTCTCAATAGCAAGACAGAGAAATAGAAGCAAAAAAATGTCAGAATTAAGGAAAGACTCAGTCAAAGCCTCTCTCTATATTTGTATACTCATTAGTCTATTTGACATTTCTTCTCAGATGAATAATAAATATCTCAAATTTAATATGGATGTCTTATTAAACTATTGCTCACAAAGGGTAACTGAAGCTTAATCACACTGGGGATCCTTTGAGGAGCCAGAGGTACTGTGTAGCATCTATATCAGTAGTTTTGACCATAAGGAAATATTTTGCACTTCTTAAGGAACTGCAGTGGTTTTGTATGAAATGTTTACTGACAGTGGTGAAAAAAATAAATAAATTAAAATTAGAAGGCAAGAAATTGTAGTCTTAAGGAAATATATTTAATTCTCTTACTGATTGTTGTATATGCTTTTTTATTGCTTCGAGATTTTCATTTGTCCAAAACATTCATATTTTTTATATTTTGTTGACATATAGATGAGTTTGAAAAACCATTTGTTCACAGACCTTTCACAGAGTACATCTTTTACCCTGTCACCGTTTCTTTGTTTCATTACTGTGTTTCTCCTAAACTCCATCTATCGTATATGTAGAAAGTATATAAATACCATTTATGTAAGTGACTCAGTAGGTGACATTTTCATCAGTCATAGTTTCTGATTACATTTGCTCTCTCTTACTAAAACAATTTACTCAAATACTAGAAGAAAAGGAAACAAGAATACACAAAGGGCTTTAAAACAGTTCAGTTCATTTCAGTCACTCAGTTGTGTCTGGCTCTTTGTAACCCCATGAACCACAGCACGCCAGGCATCCCTGTCCATAACCAACTCCTGGAGTCTACTCAAACTCAAGTCCATTGAGTTGGTGATGCCAATCAACAATTTCATCCTCTGTAATCCCCTTCTCCTCCTGCCCTCAATCTTTCCCAACATCAGGGTCTTTTCAAATGAGTCAGCTCTTCACATCAGGTGGCCAAAGTATTGGAGTTTCAGCTTCAATATCAGTCTTTCCAATGATCACCCAGGACTGATCTCCCTTATGATGGACTGGTTGGATCACCTTGCAGTCCAAGGGACTCTCAAGACTCTTCTCCAGCACCACAGTTCAAAAGCATCAATTCTTTGGCACTCATTTTCTTTATAGTCCATCCCTCTCATCCATACATGACTACTGGAAAAACCATAGCCTTGACTAGATGGACCTTTCTTGACAAAGTAATGTTTCTGCTTTTTAATATCCTGTCTAGGTTAGTCATAACTTTCCTTCCAAGGAGTAAGAGTCTTTTAATTTCATGGCTGCTATCACCATCTGCAGTGATTTTGGAGCCCCTCAAAATAAAGTCTGCCACTCTTTCCACTATTTACCCATCTATTTGCTATGAAGTGATGGGACCAGATGCCAGGATTTTAGTTTTCTGAATGTTGAGCTTTAAGCCAACTTTTTCTCTCTCCTCTTTCACTTTCATCAAGAGGCTCTTTAGTTCTTTACTTTCTGCCACAAGGGTGATGTCATCTGCTTATCTGAGGTGACTGATATTTCTCCCAGCAATCTTGATTCCAGCCTGTGCTTCTTCCAGCCTCGTATTTAGCATGATATACTCTGCATATAAACAAAGCAGGATGGCAATATACAGCCTTGATGTACTCTTTTTCTTAATGGGAACCATTCTGTTGTTCTATGTCCAGTTCTAACTGTTGCTTCCTGACCTGCATATAAGTTTCTGAAGAGGCACATCAGGTGGTCTGGTATTCCCATCTCCTGAAGAATTTTCCACAGTTTATTGTGGTCCACACAGTCAAAGGCTTTGGCAGTCAATAAAGCAGAAATACATGTTTTCCTGGAACTCTCTTGATTTTTTTCTCTGGTTCCTCTGCCTTTTCTAAACCAGCTTGAACATCTGGAAGTTCACGGTTCATATATTGCTGAAGCCTGGCTTGGAGAATTTTGAGCATTACTTTACTAACGTGTGAGATGAGTGCAATTGTGCAGTAGTTTGAGCATTCTTTGACATTGCCTTTCTTTGGGATTGGAATGAAAATTGACCTTTTCCAGTCCTGTGGCCACTGCTGAGTTTTCCAAATTTGCTGGCATACTGAGTGCAACACTTTCACAGCATCATCTTTCAGGATTTGAAATAGCTCAACTGGAATTCCATCTCCTCCACTATCTTTGTTCACAGTGATGCTTCCTAAGGCCCACTTGACTTCACATTTAAAACATCAGATAGTAATTTAAAGCAGATAATCCTCTAGAAATTAATAGAATAAGCAAATGATAAGTGGCTCACAGATTATAATTGACCACAGCTCATATTTTCTAAAGAAAAGGGTAAGTAATTGCATTAACTTTGGAAAAGGATATTTAGATTTAGTTGTTCTAGGTGTTAAATGTGTCTTGGTATACTTCCTGAATTATTCTATATATACAGATAAAGAAAAGAACACGAAACATACTATAAATAAGACCCTGCAGTTCAGGCAACTTATTAACTTGTTTTATATAAATAAAATAAATATTAACATGAATTCATATAAATTCATATGGATTTAATCACAGTATATGGAGTTAAAAATCTTCTTATCAATGAGATTGTCTTATTACCAACAAGATAAAACAGAGTCATTTCATCTGTATTCACAACAGTCTAGATATGAAAGCAACCTAGGTGTCCAGTGATAAAGAAGATATGCTGTTTATACACAGTGGAATATTACTCAGACATAAAAGAGAACAAAATTTTGTCATTTTGTCTAGGTCCACTCATCCCTTATGCTAAGGGAAACAAGTCAGACAGAGAAAGACAAATACTGTATGATCTCACTTATATGTGGAGTCTAAAAAATAAAACAAATGAACAAACAAAACAAAAGCAGACTCACAGACGCAAAGAACTATGAGTGATTGGCAGAGTGGAGAGGGTAGGTAGATTGGAAAAGAAGTGGTGGAGATTAAGAAGTACAGCTTCCAGCTATAAAATAAGTTATAGGACTGTATTGTACAGCAAGGGAATATAGTCAATAATATTGTAATAACTATACATGATATATGCTAACTGACATCATAGTGATCATTTTGTGATGTATAAAAATATCAAATCACAATTTTGTATACTGAAAATTAATATCATATTGTATATCAATTATAAATCAATCAAAATAAATAAAAACAAAATTGAGAAGAAATGTGGATATACTCCTGTATCTTACCAACAGACTTAGAAAAACTGTGAAAATATTTCAATTTGGATTGCTGCCTCTATCTATTTCTACCTGAAACAACTCTTAACAATATTTTTTTTAAGTTCTTTATTTAGTCCTTGATAAGAACATTTTTCTATTTATTTTTAGGTTGATATTCAAAGAAATATATAAAAAGAATAGACCATAAAACAACAGGTTAGGAGGTCATATTACTTAATTTTTGTCTTAACACATGTCTGACCTATAGGAATAATTTTAAATATCTTCAGTAAAGCCAGATAATGGCTACAGTAGTCACTCCAGTGATTCAACTGTAGTCATTCTAGCTATTCATCTTATAGCCAATCTAGTTGTTTATCTGTGGTCCATTCAGAGGGGGAAATGAAAATATGCCATGACATCCTCCAGTAGCTTGAAAGATGGATATGGGTATGAATAGAAAGTTAAAAATATCAAAAATGAACTCCAGAAAAATGGAGCTATGTTCTTCACCAATTTTCAGAGGCCCCGAAATGACTATCTGAAAACTTACATAACATTATAATTATTTAGTTTATTTAGGTAACTAAATAAAATAATATTAGAAAGAAAAAAGACTTCAAGGATCATCTTTTCTAGCTAAGTCATTATAACAGGTGAAAAAACAGGACCTGAAAAAGTGATTGATACCACATTACATAGTCACTACATTTAGCAAAAATTTGATCAAAATCTTTAACTCTTAATCTCTCCCGTTTATCTCTATCTCTATCCAGTGTCCTTTTGACTATATGGTAATCATTTAGATCTTCACATTAGCTCTAACAACAACATGATTTTAGTATTTTATTCCTAAAAAAATAAGAAAATAATTAAATCACTTTACATGAGCATTCAAGAAAAAATTGAGTTTGGTTCCATCATTTTTCAAGCTGATGAAATTCTTGCCAAGTTGTGAAAAAAATATAAATTCTAGAGTGTTGTGCTCCCTCGAAAGTACTACACTGCACCTAAAAAAGTAGTATTTACTATGCTGTAAACCCTCTGATTCTAAACGTTTTCATAACACACACATATATACACATACTAACACGTATATTTGGTTTTCTACTTATACAACTATCATGTGATGAACTATTAGATCAAGAGAAGTATGTGGGAATTATTAAATTACTATTTCCCAGGGGCAAGTCCACCCGTCTATATGCTGCTTTGATGCTAGTGCAGGGATTGAAAACCAAATGTCTCCTTTACCAGCTGGCTCCACTTTAAATTCTTTCAATAGGGGGATTCTAGAGAGAGACCTGATGACTGGAGAAGGGTTAAAGATGTGGGGTTTGCTTATTTTTTTTAATTAATTTATTTTTTATTGAAAGATAATCAAAATATGTGTTTGCTTATTTTTGTTAGTTTTCTCTTGTTTACACCACCTCTTCCATGGTTCTTGCTTCTGGAGGAGACAGTTGGTTCCAGTTGCTGCAGGGAGTGTGCAGTTCCTCTGTCATTCCTAACAGCAGTACATCACATGCCTTTAGAGACAGAAGCACCCTAAGACCTACAACTCTTATTTCTAAGGTCTGAGTCTCAGCTCTGTTTGAATCATTCTCCTAGCTCCTCATTCATCAGCAGGGAAACACCTTCCTCTCAAAGGGCTAGGCCAACCCCAGCTGCTTCCCTTTGCTCCCATCACCTTAAGGATGAGTAGTTGCTTTCTGTACTTACAATTTCTGTAAAAATTCAGAGTTTTTTTTTTTTTCCATTTCTAGTTTTCCATACCTGACTAGATAAATATTTATATTAGTGTTTTTCTCTACTGCAACAACTGCTGTGCTTTCTGCTTTGCTGACTGAGCCTTGACAGATATAGAAATAAAAACTTAGTGATCAAGGACCTAGTATGCATCAGGCCTCACTGATAGATTACTTACTTTTCAAATTTTCCCTGGTATACATAGTAATTCCACTATTCTTCTTCCTCCTAACAGCTTTACTGAGATATAATTGACATACAAAGTGCAGTGGCTGTTCCTTATCTTGGACAAGGGATATCTCCTTACTGCCACCCCTCCTGACCTTGAACGTGGAGTAGCTCCTCTCGACCATCCTGCGCCTGTGCAGCCACTGCTCCTCGGAAATGGGGTTTGCTCTTCTCAGCTGCCACCCCTGACCTTGGGGGTGGGGTTGCTCCTCCCGGCCGCTGCCCTGGACCTCGACCTTGGGGTAGCTCCTCTCCACCACTCCTGTGCCATGGCAGCTTGGCTGTATCTTATCCTGTGTCCAAGGTAAGAGAAAGCCAAGTAAGACGGTAAGTGTTACGAGAGGGCATCAGAGAGCAGACACACTGAAACCATAATCACAGAAAACTAGTCAATCTATTCACATGGACCACAGCCTGGTCTAACTCAATGAAGCTAAGCCATGCCCTATGGGGCCACCCAAGATGGGCAGGTCATGGTGGAGAGGTCTGACAGAATGTGGTCCACTGGAGAAGGAAATGGCAAATCACTTCAGTATTCTTGCCTTGAGAACTCCATGAATAGTATGAAAAGGCAAAACCAGAGGATATTGAAAGAGGAACTCCCCAGGTTGGTAGGTGCCCAATATACTATTGGAGACCAGTGGAGAAATAACTCCAGAAAGAATGAAGGGATGGGGCCAAAGTAAAAACAATATCCAGTTGTGGCTATGACTGGTGATAGAAGCAAGGTCTGATGCTGTAAAGAGCAATATTGCATAGGAACCTGGAATGTTAGGTCCATGAATCAAGGCAAATTGGAAGTGGTAAAGCAGGAGATGGCAAGAGTGAATATCAACATTCTAGGATTCAGCGAACTAAAATGGACTGGAATGGGTGTAGGCAGGAATCTCTTAGAAGAAATGGAGTAGCCATCACGGTCAAGAAAAGAATCTGAAATGCAGTACTTGGATGCAATCTCAAAAACAACAGAATTATCTCTGTTCATTTCCAAGACAAACCATTGAATATCACAGTAATCCAAGACTATGTCCCAACCAGTAACACTGAAGAAGCTGAAGTTGAACTGTTCTATGAAGACCTACAAGACCTTTTAGAACTAATATCCAAAAAAGATGTCCTTTTCATTATAGGAGACTAGAATGCAAAAGTACGAAGTCCTGTTGCTTGGAGNGGGGGCAGGAGGAGAAGGGGACGACAGAGGATGAGATGGCTGGATGGCATCACTGACTTGATAGACATGTGCTTGAGTGAACTCCGGGAGATGGTGATGGACAGGGAGGCCTGGCGTGCTACAATTCATGGGGTCGAAAGAATCGGATATGACTGAGTGTCTAAACTGATTGAATTGATATACAAAAACTGCATATATTTAAAGTATACAAGCTGATGAGTTCGCACACCCCCATATACATACAGATACACACACACACACACACACACACACACACACACTCACACACACACAGGTTTCCCTGGTGGCTTAGATGGTAAAGAATCTACCTGGAATGCAATGCAGGAGACCTGGGTTCAATCACTGGGTTGGGAAGATCTCTTGGAGAAGGGACTATTTACCCACTCCAATATTCTTGCCTGGAGAATTCCATGAATAGAAGAGCTTGGCAGGCTACAGTCCATGGAGTCACAAGAATTAGACGTGACTGAGCGGCTAACACATACACACACAGATGAAAGCAGTACCACTAGTAAGATAATAGGCATATTCATCACTCGAAAAGTGTCCTTGTGCCCTTTTAGAATTCCATTTCACTTTGCTTTGTTTTACTCTTTTCTCTATTGTTTTATGCATACGTGTGAATGTTGTTTTATAATACTTAACATGAGATCTTCACTCTTAAATTTTTAAGTGTCAAAACAGTATCATAATTATGGGTACTATGTTGTATAGCAGACAATATATACTTGCAATATAATCTTACTCAGTTATGCTGTTGTTGTCTAGTCACTACGTCATGTCGAACTCTTTTGCTACACCATGGGCTATAGCCAGTCAGGCTCCTGTGTCCATGGAATTTTCCAGGCAAATAGACTGGAGTGCATTGCCATTCCCTTCTGCAAGGAGTCTTCTGCAAGTGATCAAACCTGTGTCTCTTGCATTAGCAGACAGATTATTTATTGCTGAGCCACTAAGGAAGCTCATTCAACCTTATAAAAAGGAGTAAATCCTGCCTTTTTTGACAATATGGGTGAATATGGAAAACAAGTGAAATAAGACAGTCACATGAAGACAAGTATTATATGATCCTTCTTAAGCAGAGAATAGAATGGTGGTTGCTAGAGGATGAGGGAACATAAAAGTGGGAAGTTGTTCAAAAAGTTTAAGGAGACAGTTACATAAAGTAATAACTACTATTCTCTTTCAATGGAGAAGAAATTTCAGGATTGCAAACCTTGAGTAAATTTCTCTAGTCATAAATAGTAGTTGGAATTCCTTGAAGTGAAAAGATAACAAGAATATCATGACTTTCATTATCTTTGAAAGATTACCTGAGAAATGATAATAATGATAACTAACCCTGAATGAAATTTACTTTGAGTTATATACCTTCTAGATGCATAACATTTAATTAATATGAGTAAATGGCACATATTAACTCATTTAAACCTCAAAACAACACTATGAGATAGTACTATCCTTAGGACTAGGTTGCAGAAGAGAAAACTAAAAATTCAAACCAGGCAAACTGGCTTTTCTGTGTGTGTTGGGAATCCTCAGTATGTTCTGCCTTAGAAAGAAAGACAGTAGCATGAATATAAATAAAGGTAAGCTTGTCAGTGTCGCAAACAGGAAGTTTAAATTCCTGCAACCATTTTCTTTTCCTTAATTAGCTTCCTGTTATTTCTCTCCATCAGTTTCTTTTCTCCCACCCCACTCCTGGTCTAATATTATTACTTATATTCTTCTCATACTAATTATCTTTGAGTAATTCCACATATTAAGAAGTTATTTAAGACATTTAACACTAACCCAGCTTTCCACATTTTTCTGCACTGCTTTACAACAGGTACTATGTAAGACTTTCTTCAAATGTTATCTGTGCAAGCCTGGCCCTGTATTTGGTACTTCAGTGTCTCTGTCTTAAATGCCTTTCTTCTGTCAAGACCATTATTTGTTTATATAATAACCAATCATAAGAATCCTGATTAAGAAGGTTTTCCTGATTGAAAAGCCCACACAGATTCATTTCAATTCTTGAATTTTTAAATCATTTATTGCCTTTACTGTGAGCTTCCATAGTGGCTCAGACAATGAATCTGCCTGCAATGAATTTGCCTGTAATGCAGGAGACCTGGGTTCGATCCCTGCGTCAGGAAGATCCCCTGGAGAAGGGAATGGCAACCCATTCCAGTATACTTGCCTGGAGAATTCCATGGGCACAGGATCCTGACAGGCTACAGTCCATGGTGTTGCAAAGAGTTCAACATGACTGAGAAACTAACACCATCACTTTTTCATTGCCTTTACAGTAGAAACTTATTGTAGGCCACCTTACTTTTTTACACTCTCTTTTTATACAAGTTTCATGTCATTTTAAACTAGATTGTAAACTCCATGAGGCCAGAGATCATGTCATACATTTATTTATGTATTGGTAGCTTTAATATTAGCATATGGCCTTATACACAAGTATTGCTAAATACATGTTTATTGTTGAAAAAAATTGTAAGAATCATACAAGAATCCCAACTCTTCTACTCTTTTGGAGTAGGAGTTCAAACTTAGAGAAAGAAGCAATGCTAGAAATAAAAAGTATGTATAAATAATTTTTCACCACAGGTATTCTTAAGAATACTATAAAATCTATTACCCTCCTCCTAAAAGGAAAAATATAGTACATTTTTTAGGAGTTTAAAAATCCAAGAGATTGAAAATAATTTTATTCCCACAGGAGTGACTAAATGAATGGATTAAGAACTCCTAAAGCAGAAACACATAAAGCCTATTCCAAGACATGTCATATTGCCAAAAGTCAATCATAGTATCCTGTGGTTTTTAAGATGACAGATACACTATTCAAACATTCCTGAGTCCATATCCCTTCTTCAGGGGATCTTCCTGACCCAGAGATTGAACCCAGGTCTCCTGAGTTGCAGGCAGGTTCTTTACCATCTGAACCACCAGGGAAGCCTATATCTTTAGCTCAGCTACTGTCTAACTGCAATAGTAAGAAATTTATGTGCTCTAAATGGACTTTATTAAAGGGTGATAAATAGAATAAGTGTTATATATACCTTATAATATTATTTTGAAGATTATATGAGATGATCTGTAAAAGTGGTTAACATAGTACTAATACCCAGGAAGTACTCAGTTGCTAGTAATGATTTGTATTCTCTGTATTAAAGAAGTAAAACAATCTAGGGTACTGTGTTACAGTCAGACCAAAATCATTTATGACGAAAATTGCAATGTGTAATAATTGCAGCATTAAGTGAAAGAGATTATTCCTGTGGTTTCTCAACCCCAAAGTTAGTAGCAGTGATGGTTATGAAGTTTCACATTCAAAAGAAAACTGCTTTACCTATTAGATAGCTAAGCTGATCTATCCTCTCCCTCTCTAAGAGATCTATCCTCTCTCAGTTCTCTATTTAATAGAGAACTGATGCTTTATTAGAAAAGGTGGAGGTTTAGAAATGTGCAGGCCTGTGAAGTGAAGTCGCTCAGTCGTGTCCAACTCTTTGCGACCCATTGACTGTAGCCTACCAGGCTCCATCCATGGGATTTTCCAGGTAAGACTACTGGAGTCGGTTGCCATTTCTTCCTCCAGAGGATCTTCCTGACCCAGGGACTGAACCCGGGTCTCCTGCATTGCAGGCAGACGCTTTACCCTCTGAGCTACCAGAGCACTTTCAGTTCCCTATTCTGTCCCATTTTGAGTAAGAAAAGACGAGACTCTCACTTCTACCACATGTGAGAGTTACTCAAGATGTCCACTGAAAGAAGGGAGCTTTCTTCTTCTATTGCTGCATTCAGTGACCAATTCTCAACCATCCTGTGCTGATATCCAGATTGTGTGTGTATGACAATCCCTTAAAAACTTGACTACAGTCTTTTGGAGTTTGACAAGTTTGAGGCTAATGTCTGCCTCTCAGCTGGAAAAGTCTGGACACAGGAGACAAATCCAGGACCATAGCAGGGCAAGGAAGAGAAGGAGTAGCTATATAATCAAGTTCATCCACTTGGGTAACTTCGGATTTTTAACTATGTCAAATAATCCTTGGATCTTTGAAAAACAAAACTATAGTGTTCCCCCACAAATGAATCAGCTTGGGACAGTGTTGTGAAGCAAGACATTTGACCAAAGGTGAAAAGTACAACTATTAGCTAAGTCTTATTCTTTCTCCCTGCCCTGAACCCTAGACCCTGGGTAGTAGTGAATGGTTGGGAAAAGATATAAAGAGAAAAGACTGAGCATAAAGATGGAAAGGAAAAGGTCGGAAACCACTTGTCCCTTCCCTAAGTTTCTCAAGTAAGTGGGAGAAGGCTGATCACTAGCCTGGTCTTTTCATTACCTAAAAATAATAGTTTGTTATAAGTTTTAAGTGCTTGGGAACCAGTGCAGTCTGCCAGAGATGTTTTGAATTGATTGCTAAGGGAGATATTAAAGAACAGGTTTGAGGGCAGAGAATAGAATAAGAAAGATGCTTTCCCATCTTACTGGTCTACTGTTTTAATGAAGCCCATTAAATAAACCCATTCTATTATGCTTCATGCAATGCTTTTATACATAATAACATATGTATCATAAAGAATGATATGCTTTTAAAAAAAATGTTTTACATTATTTCTGTATTTTTGGCTGTGCTGAGTCTTCATTGTTGCTTGCAAGCTTTCTCTAGTTGCAGCCACTATCTAATTACAGTCACTATCTAATTACAGTGCCGGGGCTTCTCACTGCAATGGCTTCTCTTGTTGAAGAGCACAGGCTCTAGGGTGTGTGGGTCAGTCGTTGTGGCACAGGCTTAATTTCCCAGACCAGAGGAAAAAACGTATCCTTTGCATTGGCAGGCAGATTCTTAACCACTGGATGAGCAGGGAAGTCCAAGAATGATATGCTTTACGATTTCTATCAGTTCAGTTCAGTCACTCAGTCGTGTCCGATTCTTTGTAACCTCATGGACTGCAACACACCAGGCCTCCCTGTCCATCACCAGCTCCTGGTGATCAATTTGAGCTTACTCAAACTCATGTCCATTGAGTCAGTGATGCCATCCAACCATCTTATCTTCTATTGTCCCTGTCTCCTCCTGTCTTCAATCTTTCCCAGCATCAGGGTCTTACAAATAGTTCTTTGCATCAGGTGACCAAAGTATTGGAGTTTCAGCTTCAGCATCAGTCCTTCCAATGAATGTTCAGGATGGATTTCCTTTAGGATGGACTGGTTTAATCTCCTTGTAGTCCAAGGGACTCTTGAGAGTCTTCTCCAACACCACAGTTCAAAGGCATCAATTCTCCAGCCCTCAACTTTCTTCACAGTCCAACTCTCACATCCATACATGCCTCCTGGAAAAGCCATAGCTTTGACTAGATGGATATTTGTTGGCAAAGTAATGTCTGCTTTTTAATATGCTGTCTAGTTTAGTCATAACTTTTCTTCCAAGAAGCAAGCATCTTTTAATTTCATGGCTGAAGTCACCACCTGCAGTGATTTTGGAGCCCCCCAAAATAAAGTCTATCACTGTTTCCATTGCTTTCCCATCTATTTGCCATGAAGTGATGGGACCAGATGTGATGATCTTAGTTTTCTGAATATTGAATTTGGAAAACTCAGCAGCCTATCGGTTCTGATCAAAGATTATACATTTAACTCTGCTTTCATTTACTTACATTTCAGTATGTTTCCCAAGTGGAAGAAATGAACATAGGCTTCAGGCTAATCATCTTAGAATTGTGTATAACTATATGCAGCAACTATTCGTTTAAAAATATTTATGTAACAGGAGGGTGTTCCAGGTGCTGCTAGTGGCAATGAACCTGCCTGCCAGTACAGGAGATGTAAGAGTTGTGGGTTTGATCCCTCAGTTGGGAAGATTCCCCTGGAGGAAGGCATGGCAATCCACTCCAATATTCTTGCCTGGAGAATCCCCATGGACAGAGGAGTCTATCAGGCTACAGTCCATAGCGTTGCAAAGAGTCAGATACAACTGAAATGACTTAGAGCAGCATAATAAAGCATATGTAACAGAACCAGAATCTGCAAATGGTCACATATATATTTGAAAATCTTCTGTTGTATATGTCATGCTAGAACATAAGCTGAAAACCCATGACCCATACCCATGATAGTCAATGAGATGGACATTTGGAATTATTTGAAATAATTCAGAGTGGGAAAATGGATTGTGTATAAATAAGACAAAATTGGTTTTGAGTTAAATATAATTATAGAAGCTGAGTGATAGTTGCATTATTTAGTTGCTTTATTATTATATTGCACTTCTCTTGTGGCTCAGCTGGTAAAGAATCCACCTGCAATGCAGGAGACCTGAGTTCAATCTCTGTGTTGGGAAGATCCCCTGGAGAAGCGAAAGTCTACCCACTCCAGTATTCTGGCCTAGAGAATTCCAAAGGGGTCACAGAGTCAAACATGACTGAGCAACTTTCACTTCACATTATTATATTGTTCTGTTTTCTTGTGTATATACTCGAAATTCCCCTTATTAAAATGTCTTAAAAAGAAACCGACGGGCCAATTAACAATAAGGGAACACCTCGCTGTAAGATGCACTGGTGGGCTTCAATGATAAATAAAGAAAATATTCAAGAATTTTGTTCTAGGCCTCCTCAAGATATTGTATGAAAACTACATACACCCGTAAGAGTGCTCACTATAGTTAGGTCTAGCAGCAAAGTGGGAGAAGGTTAATCTGAGACTCTGGCATTTTAACTGAGCTCTCCAAGGAAGTGGTCCCAGCCTGGTAGAAGGGGGGCAGGGGAGACTTCTAAGGTCTAGCAGGAGGTAATGTTAACCTTATATAGGTCTGACATCGCAAAATTGAGTAGCCTAACTTCCCAAACATCCATGAAGGAAAACACAAATTACGTTTACTACAGAAATACACCCTCTCTGGTACTCCTTTCCTCATGATGGCCAGAGCATATTTATTAGTCCACCTGACCACCCCTTCTGCTATGACTTTTCTTTAAGAAACTTTACATTATGGCCACACTATGTGATGTGTGTCTACATCCCATATCAGCAGTGGCATTAGGTTTCTTATTAATTTCTTATTTAAAAGTGCTGCTGCTCCTGCTAAGTCACTTCAGTCATGTCCGACTCTGGGCGACCCCATAGAAGGCAGCCCATGAGGCTCCCCCGTCCCTGGGATTCTCCAGGCAAGAACACTGGAGTGGGCTGCCATTTCCTTCTCCAATGCATGAAAGTGAAAAGTGAAAGTGAAGTCACTCAGTCGCATCCGACCCTCAGCGACCCCATGGACTGCAGCCTTCCAGGCTCCTCCATCCATGGGATTTTCCAGGCAAGAGTACTGGAGTGGGGTGCCATTGCCTTCTCTGTATTTAAAAGTAAATAGTTTCAAATCTTCCTCATTGTGAATACTGTTGTCTTTTATTGGTAGGTAGCCTTAAGCAAGTTAACTAAATTCCCTATTTGATTAAGTACTTTTTTAAATATCATAAATGGTATTGAGTCTGATAAGATAACCTTCCTGCATCTATTGAAATGGTCATATAATTTTCCTTCTATGATTCATTAATGTGGAAAATTATGTTAAACCATCTTTGCATTCTCTGGTTATACTAATTTGGTCATGATATACTATAATAGAAAATGAAATATTAATTAGAATACAAACTAAAAAAAATACAGTTTTAAGCATAAACTTTGCAGTGATTTTAAGAAGTACTTATTTCCATATATTAAATTTAACCTATTAGTTTAGCAAGTACATCCTAAAATTTCTTTTAAATGACTGAAGAATTATGAAAAATAGCATTGCTTATAAAAACAGTGTCAGATATTACACTGGATGAATTTTAAAATTATAAACATTTTACAACTCCCATATTGCATGAAAACAAACAAAAGAAACATGTTTAAAATATTTATGCATACCAATTAAAATAAAATAAAAATAGAGAATTTGGAAACTTCATTAAATCAAAGTTTTCTATAAAGCCTCTAACATATATTTAAAGACTAATATCACATAATTGTACTGATCAATCTTTAAAGAAGTCATGTGCTCACTCTCCCCACCACCACCACTGTGAATGCACAGGCACACACATGCACACACACTCACATACATATTTGCCAAGCTTGATTTCTAAACATACCTCACTCCATGGAGTCTAAGGCCACAATTATAGGTGAGGGAGCCTCACAGGCTGTATGGCACTATCCAATATAAAAGGTACATATTGCATCTGTGGACTGGGAACACTGCCACCCAGAGAACCTATCTTACTCCACTGCTTATCTGAAGAGAACAGACCTGGAAACATGAATGTGCGTGTGACTTCAGTCCCTTTAGAGTGGACTTTATAAATGAGATATGGGTGACAGAAAGGAGCAGAGGCTATAATCCATTAGGCCTCTGAAAATGCCTTGCAAAACTAGAAAGTAGCCTCACTTATTACTTAGGTGAAGCCATTTTGAAACATACCTCCTTGTATTTTCTTCCCCTCCTTTCCTGCCTTGTTTTGTGTTTTCTTTGAGTCTACACACTGGGATTGCATTATCCAATAAAATATTGCAAAGTGTGTATTGTTTTCTAGGAGAACACAGAGCTAAGACAATGACACAAGTAAGCATTTTATTAAATGACTGTGTATTATATTTTAATGTCTATTTTAGTCATGGGGCTTCCCAGGTGGCTCTAGTGGTAATGAGCCTACCTGAAAATACAGGAGAACAAAGGAGATGCACGTTCAATTCCTGGGTTGAGAAGATTCCCTGGAAAAGAGCATGGCAACTCGCTCCAGTATTCTTGCCTGGAGAATCCCGTGCACAGAGGAGCCTGGCAGGCTGGTCCATAGCGCCTCAAAGAACTGAATATGACTGAAGTGACTTAGCAGCAGCAGCAGATATTTATAGATGATGGGGAAGGAAAAAAAAATCTCTTAGTAGATGCCAAAAACAAATTTGGTCAAATTTGATATACATTTTTGAATAATAAATTATATAATTTAAAATCCTATCAAGGGTTTTATTTCCATAAATGAAGAAAATTGTTTATTTCCAAATCAACTGCCAGCACAATTTCAAAATCAGCCACACTATATCATTCTAATTAAAATTAGAGCCAACACTGCAATTCCTGCATGTATAACCATGTAACATTATGTAAGTTCTAGCTGATTAAATCATTAGGGGAAAACAAATGAGTTATACTGGATAGACCATATAATTAAATGCTTTTTGCCAAAAAGCACTAAATTTATAATATTATTTTATTTAGCAATTCTGTGCTTAATTTATATTTTGAATATAAATAGATTCGTTGCCAAATATACATGGGCTGGTAGATTTTATGCTTCTGAAAGGCAAGGACTGTGATGTTTTGTTCAGGGATGCATACCTAACACCTTAACCCAGCCCTTGGACCACTGTTCCAATGATGACACTGAAGTACAGACAAGACAGTCTTCTAAGCATTTTACAGACTTGCTATGCTCAGTTCTCATAACAGTCTTAATGGGAGATGTTATTATAAATGGGGAAACTGTGGCTCATAATGATTATGTGAATTGTCTTAGATCAGAGAGACTGTAAGTGATGAGACAAGGATTTGAATCCAGATATTCTGATTCAAGAACTTTTATCAAGAAATGATTTCTAATGTTTCTCTTAGGTATAAACTGAATAGTTTTTTCTACACCTAATTATTTTTGACTATTGCATATGGATGATAAAAAGATACATAAATAATTGAATGACTATTACTCATTTATACAAATAAATGAAAACTAGAAAACAAATACACCAAGTGCCAATAGATAATCTGATAAAAAAAATTGGTGCATCCATGTAAAAGAATCTATGAAATCATTTAAGAAGAATGATAAATAGGAATGTATATGGGTAAGACGATATATGGTTTTATATGAAAAGCAAATATCAAGAGTGATATGTAGAATAACGGCACTTCAAAGATGTTCATGTCCTAATCTTTGGAACCTATGTATATGTTATGTTACATGACAATGTGGAATTAAGGTTGCAGATAGAATTAAGATTGCTGTTCATCTGACTTTAAGGAGATTGTCCTTGATTATCTAGCTGTACTCAAACTATTCACAAAGCCTCTTATAAATGAAACAGCTTGGCAAGCGTGTCAGTGTCTGAATCAGAGAAACACCTGAAGGTGCTACAAGGCTAACTTTGAAGATAAAAGAGAGTCACAAACCAAGGAATACCAGAAGTATATAGAAGCTGGCAAAGATAAGAATGCTAATTTTACCAAAAGACTTTCAAAAGAATGCAGTCTCATCAATACCTTGGGCCCAGTAAAACCCATTTTGGACACTGAACTTATAAAATTGTGAAAATAAAATTGCTATTGTTTCAAGCCACCAAGTTTGCAACAGTGTTAATAAGAAACAAATATATCATATCTGAGAAGTATGATTCCATTTTTATATTTAAAACCATATAAGTTTTTCAGGGTGATAATATTATTTACAATTTTTAAATTCTATTTTCTTTAGGTTCACTTTGTTTTTTTCACTTTAATGATTATTTATAATTGCTACATCTGCATCTACTTCTCTATGTAACATGAGTTGGGGAATAAAAATATCACGTAAAATATGAATTTAGGTAGAAAAACAGACACAAAAACACATAGAGCACATAGAATTAATTAAAATATTTAAATGTGAAGCGATACACATAAAGGAGTCTAAAGGCATATAATAATGAGCCACTTTATTAGGCATATTTTCACATGAATTATATTTTCCAGTCCCAAATAACTTATTTCCTAAAGTTTTCAAAAGTTCTACAATATACCTATGGTACATGTAAAATGTTCAGAAAAGTTATAAACTTCTTAATTTTAGGTATAGCTTGAATTTCATAAACTACTCATAGACGGTGATACAAAAGACATTAATAAACAAATTACCTTTTAGAATCAAACATTTATATATGTGAAAATTAATGTTTCTAAATTCTCCAAAGCAGATTCGTGAATAACATATTTCAGCACATTATCAGAAATGTCCAACATATCTGTATCTAATTGAAAAAAAGAAAACATATGTACATTTCATAAGGAAAGAGGTGGTATAAATAGCTTCACAACTTGAGCCAAAGAAAAAGTTGGTATTAGTGAAAATGTGCACATATATTCTAAATACAATTTGAGAGGCAATCATAAAATTAAGTAACATTTTCATCATTTTCAAGCTAACACAATGGAAAGGAAAGGAATTAATTACAAACAAACAAAATCACTGAAGATTCCAGGCAGCAGTATTTACATTTTGTACACTATTTCTATAGCATATTCTATATTCTAGTCTTGCATTTTTTTCACTATAAACTTATATCTGTTTTCCATTGCTATGAAACAACTGATCACAAACTTAATGGCTCAAAACAACCAGTTTATTATCTCACTTTTTCTCTAAGTCTGGGTGCAATCCTTATGGTTTCTCTGCTTGGTATCTCACTGTGCTAAATCAAGATGATAACTAAATTCTGATGTCATCTGAAATTCTTTTCCAAATCACTGGTTGTTGTCATAATGCAGGTTTATGCAAACCTAGGGCTCGCATTCCCATTTACTTGGTGATTGTCAGGCTGGGAATGCATTCAGCTCCTAGAGATTACTTACAGTTCTTTGCAACGTGGGCTGACTCCATTAGCAACTCACAGCACAGTTGCTTGCTTCTGCAAGGTCAGAAGAAAAAAAAAATTATTACTGCTTAGACTCTCTCTGACTCTTTTTAAGGATTGACCTCATGAGGTCAGGAGTACTCAGAATAATCTTCCTTTTGATTAACTTAAAGTCAGCTAATTAAGGGCCTCAATGACATCTGTAAAATCCCTATATAGCAATTCTTAAATTCATGTTTGGTGAAATAACTGGGTAAATATATGTACATCAAGGCCAGGGACTCTTGGGGATCATCTTAGAATTCTACCTACCACATACTTGTTGCTCAGTCACTCAAGTCATGTCCAACTCTTTGCAACCCAATGGACTTATGCACACCAGGTTTCCCTGTCCTTCACTATCTCCTGGAGCTTGTTCAAACTCATGTCCATTGAGTGGATGCAATTCAACCATCTCATCCTTTGTCATTTTTCCTTCTCCTCTAACTCCTCAAACTTTCCTAACATCAGGGTCTTTTCCAATGAGTCATTCTTCACAAGAGGTGGCCAAAGTATTGGAGCTTCAGCTTCAGCATCAGTCTTTCCAATAAATATTCAGGATTGATTTAAGATTGACTGGTTTGATCTCCTTACAGTCCGAGAGACTCTCAAGAGTCTTCTCCAGCACCTCAATTCAAAAGTAGCAATTCTTCATCAGTAAAGCTTCTTTATGGTCCAGCTGTCAATCCGTACATGACTACTGGAAAAACTATAACTTTATTCAGACCTTTGTTGGCAAAGTGATGTCTCTGCTTTTCTAATGTGCTGTCTAGGTTTGTCATAGCTTTCCTTTCCAAGATCAAGCATCTTTCGATTTCCTAGCTCCAGTCACCATTCACAGTGATTTTGGAGCCCAAGAATATGAAATCTGCCCTGTTTCCACTTTTTCCCCATCAATTTGACATTAAGTGATGGGCTTGGCTGCCATGAATGTTGAGTTTTATGCTATCTTTTTCACTCTCCTCTTTCACTTCCATCAAGATGCTCTTTAGTTCCTCTTCAATTTCTGCCATTAGAGAGGTATCATCTGCATATCTGAAGTTGTTGATATTTCTCCCAGCAATATTGATTCCAGTTTGTGATTCATCTAGTCTATCATTTCATATGGTGTCCTCTGCATGTAAGTAAATAACAAGAGTAACAATATACAACCTTGTCATACTCCTTTCCCAATCTGGAACTAGTCTGTTCCATGAGTTTAACTGTTGCTTCTTTACCTGCATACAGGTTTCTCAGGAGACAGGTAAGATGGTCTAGTATTTTCATCTTTTTAAGAATTTTCCAGTTTCTTTTGATCCACACAAAGGCTTAAGCCTAGTCAGAAGCAGTCGTAAAACTATTCATTGTTTCCCCCAAAATCCTGACTTTTCTCACTCCTATTCTTCATTGCTCATGCTGTTCTTCAAATCACAATGTCCTTACTATGTTTTGGTGGAAGGAGTTTTGAAATTCTATTTATTTTTTAACAGGTTTATTGAAAAAGTAGATTTTCCATCTTTGTTCCTATTCTTCAAACATTGTTGTGCCCAAATTAATATTATATTTTACCTACATGCATTTTTTAAAGTGGTGAATGTGATTTTTAAAAATTGCATTCAGTGATGAAATTATCTAATAGGTCAATTTTTAATTTTTGTTTTTTCAAGACAGTGTTTTTGTTAAGTGTATTTCTTTTGTTAAATGTATCTCTTTTGTTGTCTGAATTCCCAGATAGTCTGGAATATTAGCACTCTAGAATTGGTTATCAGTATTAGCTATCAGAAGCACAATGGCACTTCCAGGGTGGTGCTAGTGCTAAAGAACCCACCTACCAATCCAGGAGACATGAGAGACATGGCTCCATTCCTAGGTCCAGAAGATGCCCTTGAGGAGGGCATGGCAACCCACTCCAGTATTCTTGCTTGGAGAATACCATGGTCAGAAGAGTCCAGTGGGCTACAGTCCATAGGATCACAAAGGGTCAGACATGACTGAAGTGACTCAGCAGGCACACACACACTGCACATGACATTTAGAATGTTTTGAGAGGTAATTTTGAAAAGTTTAGTTTTGCATAATATCAAGCCACATCATTGTACTCTGGTTCCTAAACTCTCCTGGGAAACATCCAAATAAGACTTAGTCTCTAGACCTTGGAGTTCAAAATCCTTCCAATACAGAGAAAACTGATGGACTAGGACTGTATTTGGGGCTTTCTAGGTGGCTAGTGGTAAAGAATCCAGCTGTCAATGTAAGAGATGTAACAGGTGTGGGTTCAGTCCCTGAATCAGGAAGGTTCCCTGGAGGAGGGAATGGCAACCCACTTCAATATTCTTGCTTGGAGCATCCCATGGACAGAGAAGCCCAGTGTGCTACAGTCCACAGAGTTGCAAAGAGTTGGACATGGGTGAAGCAGCTTACCATGCACACACAGGACTCTATTTGTTGAGATTTCATAGTGACACAGAAGTCACTTCAAAATGACTCATCAAAAGCTAAGTTTGGCAAGATTAAGAAGATTTTAAAGAATTTTGATAGCTTCAATTAACCAAACCACAGGGATTCAAAATAAAGCAATTAACAGACTTAAATAACACAGGGTGGAGGAATTCAATCATTATTTTGGCTTTCATAATATAATTCTTTATCATTGGTTGAATGAAATGCTGCTTTATGAAATTACATGTAAAAAGAGCCCATAGAATGTAACACTTTAAGGTTTCCTAACAATTGTTTCTTTGATCTTGACATCTGTAATTGTTGTCAAAACAGGTTTATTTTCTAAATGTACATTTTCACCTAAATATAGGTCCAAAAAAGTACTCCTGATATGACAATAGGAGCAATTTAGGATATGACTCTGGGGTAAACCTTTGATATGTTTTAGTAAAAGTAAACTTGGGTTAGAGATTATGAGTAGGGGAAGGAGAGATGAGGAAGATGATCCAGATAATCTAGAGTCAAATACAGCATATATTATGTTACCATTGTGTAGCTGCTAAGTCACATTCCACTCTTTTGCAACTCCATTGCCTTGTTGGTTAAAAAAAGGCACAATGTGAGACTTGTGAGTTAAGTTTTATTTGGGGCAATATGAGGACTACAGCCAGGGAGACACCACTCAAATAGCGCTGAGAAACTTCTCCAAAGAGGTAAGGGAAAAGGACAGTATATGAATGCTTTTGTTAAAGGGCGAATACATGCAATTAAGCACATATGTTTTGTAGAAAACTTTTATTGGTCTCGTAAGATTCTGGTGGTCACGAGAAACAGTCTTTACCATGAAAGATTTTAGTGCTTTTCTAGATATGAGGAGAAATAGAATTGGGCTCGTAAAATCAGCTCTTAAGAATATCTGACTATTTGAAAACCTGTCCTCCCAGTTTTACAGGAGCACAGGGTGCCTCATTACAGGGGGTATTGGAGGTCAACAGCTGCTGCAGCACATGATTTAATCATTGGAGAAGTAGATGGCAAGCACTAATGGCAAGTGCCAATTTGTGGTTGACACACTAGTCAATCGGGGTTCTCTGTCCATAGGATTTCACAGGCAAGAAAACTGGAGTGGGTTGCTATTTTCTTCTCCAGGGATCTTCTGAATCAATGGATAGACCCTGAATTTCCTGCATTGTGAATGGATATACTTTTGTATTAAACTTAAGCCTATAGTTTTTCAATAGAACTTAAAGATGACTTGCCACAGGTATTCACAGTGAGTTATGGAAACAGAAAGAGTCTTGGGGTTAAATATTGACTGAACTATTTACTACCTATGATGTTTGGAACATAGTNAATCAATGGATAGACCCTGAATTTCCTGCATTGTGAATGGATATACTTTTGTATTAAACTTAAGCCTATAGTTTTTCAATAGAACTTAAAGATGACTTGCCACAGGTATTCACAGTGAGTTATGGAAACAGAAAGAGTCTTGGGGTTAAATATTGACTGAACTATTTACTACCTATGATGTTTGGAACATAGTTGTTTTTTTTTTTTTTT
The DNA here is from genome assembly GCA_006410615.1 of Neotragus moschatus. NCBI lineage: Eukaryota > Metazoa > Chordata > Mammalia > Artiodactyla > Bovidae > Neotragus > Neotragus moschatus. The sequence continues at coordinate 106,045 of SJYA01001584.1, forward strand.
TTCTTTTTTTTAGTTTGATGATTTGTCCATTTGTATTTATACTGCAGTATTATACCATTGTTGGAAGCATAAAGAACAATATATAAAAATAGCACAGATGAAATATTTTCTTTTTTAAAATCTAACAGGGGAAGGTACCTACCAAAGAATCCCCTATTAAANATCCAGCAGATGTTGGCAATTTGACCTCTGGTTCCTCTGCCTTTTCTAAAACCAGCTTGAACATCAGAAGTTCACTGTTCATGTATTGCTGAAGCCTGCTCAGCCATAAAAAGAAACAATGCTATCTGCACCAACATGAGATCTCCTCTCCTGTCTGTCATCCAGCCCCAGAATGCTTTTTCTAGGCAAAAGAATAGAGGATCTTTCCCAGCACCAATTGATCCATGTCAGAAAAATGACCTTTCCGTTCAGTTCAGTTCAGTTCAGTCACTCGGTCGTGTCCGACTCTGCGACCCTATGACTTGCAGCACGCCAGGCCTCCCTGTCCATCACCAACTCCTGGAGTTCACTCAGACTTGCATCCATTGAGTTGGTGATGCCACCCAGGCATCTCATCCTCTGTCGTCCCCTTCTCCTCCTGCCCCCAATCCCTCCCAGCCTCAGAGTCTTTCCCAATGAGTCAACTCTTCACATGAGGTTGCCAAAGTACTGGAGTTTTAGCTTTAGCATCATTCCTTCCAAAGAATACCTAGGACTGATCTCCTAGACACTGACATTTTGAAGTTCTTAGTCAATTGCCAGCTAATCTCATGAGTGCACACTGGAGAAGGTTACACATACACAGTTTCTGATCAGCCTCTTAGAGTTACACTCTTCAAGGACACCAGACATCTAAAGAAGGCCCCTAACATGGCAACAGAACACTAAATCAAAGTTAAAGAAAATAGGAACTTAGAAAGGAGACATGCCCATTAAACAAAAGAATATTTCAAAGAATTTATAATTAAAATGTCTCAGAGGAATAAAAGAAGATACTGTATTCACAAAATAGATAGGTATAAAAAGAAAAAAAAAAGAACTCTGGGGAATTACAAATATGATAAATCAGCAAGGGAATTTCTTGGTGGTCCAGGGATTGAGACTCTGCACTTGCACTGCCAGGTGCCTGGATTGGATCCCTGGTCGGGCAACTCTTAATGAAATCCCACAAGCCACACAGCAAAGCCAAATAAATATACTAAATTTTAAAAATGATTAGAAAATAAATTTCTAGAGAAACCTCAGAAAGTAAACAAAAAGAAAAAGAAATGAACACGTGGAAAGGAAAGAAAAACAAATTATCAGTCTAGGAGGTCCAACACCCAAGTAAGCACAATTGTAAGAGAAGAAAACCACCAGGGGAAAATTATCAAAGAGATTATAAAAGAAAATTCTCTGGAGATAAAAGACTGAAAACTTTTAAGACTGAAACAGTAAAAAATAAATAATAAGAATCAAAGCAAGACACATCACTGCAAAATTTGGAATATCAAATTCACCTTCATTCAGTACTCTGCATTTAAGTTAAATAAGCAGGGTGACAATATGCACCCTTGATGTACTCCTTTTCCTATTTGGAACCAGTCAGTTGTTCCATGTCCAGTTCTAACTGTTGCTTCCTGACCTACATATAGGTTTTTTAAGAGGCAGGTCAGGTGGTTTGGTATCTCCGTCTCTATCAGAATTTTCCACAGTTTATTGTGATCCACACAGTCAAGGGCTTTGGCATAGTCAATAAAGCAGAAATAGATGTCTTTCTGGAACTCTCTTGCTTTGTTCATGATCCAGGGAATGTTAAAACCAGCTTAAACATCTGGAAGTTCACAGTTCATGTGTTGCTGAAGCCTGGCTTGGAGAATTTTGAGCATTACTTTAATAGCATGTGAGGTGAGTGCAATTGTGCAGTAGTTTGAGCATTCTTTGGCATTGCTTTTCTTAGGGATTGGAATGAAAACTGACCTTTTCCAGTCCTGTGACCACTGGGGAGTTGTCCAAATTTGATGACATATTGAGTGCAGCACTTTCACAGCATCATCTTTCAGGATTTGGAATAGCTCAACTGGAATGCCATCACTTTCACTAGCTTTGTTCATAGTGATTCTTTCTAAGGCCCACTTGACTTCACATTCCAGGATGTCTGGCTCTAGGTGATATTTATTAAAGATGATAAGACAGATTTATTCAGGGGTACTACTACAAAAGATTTTGTAGCAAGGGAGAGAGATGTGACTAAACTCTGAATACTTTAAATACTCTCAAATCTTTCTGTCAGTAATAGACATCCAATAATGCTCATTGAAAATATCTAAAATTCATAACATGTAATCAAATAAGTTTTACAACAAAAGCAATATGAACTAATACCTCAATTCATAGGGAAATCCAGCATAGTCTATACCATTAACAAGATTACAGTTTATGGAGGTTGTTAGGCTTAAACAGCTAACACATTTCAACATGATGATTGCCATTATGGAACTAAAAGATAATATATAACAGTAAGAGCAAAAAGAGGGATCAATCAACTGCCTTACAAATACAGAGAAAGGCTTTATAGGAAAGTGGCATTTTTTTATAAAGCTTGAGTTTGAAGGACTACTCAAATGAAATTCCATTTTGGGGGATTTGCATTTTTCATAAGAAATGGGTGAGGCTATTTTGAGATAAGTCTTTTCTAGAATTTTATGTATGATTTTGTACATTAGAAAGGAAGAGTTCAGGTGGCATGAGTTAACTTGATTTAAGGCAATTTAAAGTTTCACTTTCAAATTTAAAGATTTCAAGACAAAATATAAGCCAGCCATCACTCATTTTCAAGTGATGATATTTGTTACTTGAGTTTAAGATCATTGCAAAGTTAGACAATTTAGGCTGGGACTGGAGTTCAGTTGACTTTGTTCGTGTCACTGGATCATAATATAGCAATTTAGTGTTGATTTTACAAACCCGAAAGGAAAACCAAAGGCATTCAATGGGGCTGAATGCAAATATTTTATTTCCTTTATGTGGCTGTACATTTTACTGGAACTATATATCAATATCTAATCACATTTATGTTTCCAGTACTCTTAACCTAGTATCTTATACATCAGAAGTGATCATTATTAAATTAATTAAAGTTTTATATAGGAATTCTGAGTCAGAGAAGAATGAGACTATAAAAGGCCAGAATTACAAAGACTTCATGCAGGATATAATGTTTGAGATGGAATGACTTTAAAGATCAGTAGGTCCAAATACTATATTTAAACAGTCAGTGAGAACACAAAAAGATACTCAATATCACTAGCTATTTGAGTAATTTAAGTGAAAATTTCAATGAGACGCCACTTCGTATTCATTAGATGGCTATAACCAAAGACACGTATGATAACTATTAGCAAAGATGTCGGAGAAGGCAATGGCAACCCACTCCAGTACTCTTGCCTGGAAAATCTCATGGATGGACGAGCCTGGTAGGCTGCAGTCCATGAGGTCGCTAAGAGTCAGACACGACTGAAGCGACTTAGCAGCAGCAGCAGCAAAAATGTAGAGAAATTAAAAACCTTATATAATCTGGTAGAAATACAATATAGTACAGCTATTTTGAAGATTATTTTGAAGTTCCTAAAAAGAACAAGCATGAGCTCAGTTTGTCAAAAGATTAAACATAAGCAATTATACTATTAGATACATACTAAGAGAAATGAAAACATATGTCCATATATAAATTGATACATAAATTTTCAAAACAACATGTCCATAACAGGGAAACAGTGAAAGCAACCCAAATCTTCAACTGATGGAGATGGCTAAATGGATAAATAAAATGTTATATATCTATATATACAATGCAATATCATTCAGCAATAAACATTTATGTTAATTATGACTCATTAGGGATAAATCAGAGAAGGCAATGGCAACCCACTCCAGTACTCTTGCCTGGAAAGTCCTATGGACGGAGGAGCCTGGTGGGCTGCAGTCCATGGGGTCGCTAGGAGTCAGACATGACTGAGCGACTTCACTTTCATTTTTCACTTTTCACTTTCATGCATTGGAGAAAGAAATGGCAACCCACTACAGTATTCTTGCCTGGAGAATCCCAGGGATGGGGGAGCCTGGCAGGCTGCCATCTATGGGGTCACACAGAGTCTGACACAACTGAAGTGACTTAGCAGCAGCAGCAGGGATAAATCATTCATGGGGTAGAACATATTTCTCAGTATTTTCAAATATGAGGGCTCTTTAAATATCAAAAATATTGAGAGACATCCAAATAATAATAGTTTCTCTTGGACTGGGAATAGTATTGATTCTTAATTGACTTTAAATGTATTTTAAAAAAAACTATATATTATTACATCAGACTGCTTTGGTGTGAATTAACTAATTAACTATCTATCTTGTCTATGAAATATGGTATATATTTAAGTAAAAGTTTTTACCCAAGCCTGCAGACAAAGCTTATTGTATGTATGGATCAACAGACCACTTTGAATAAATCTGTGGCTCTCCAGAATTATTCCTTCCATTGTTTGTATCCAGTATTGTTGAGAAAACTGTTGCATTGGTTTCTAGTTTGACTTTTGAAGGCAGTTATTTTCAGAAACTATCAGTAAACTAACCTCTTCGTGATATGCTTTACTCTCTAACTTACATCCACCTCTCACATCCATACATNTTTATTAAAGATGATAAGACAGATTTATTCAGGGGTACTACTACAAAAGATTTTGTAGCAAGGGAGAGAGATGTGACTAAACTCTGAATACTTTAAATACTCTCAAATCTTTCTGTCAGTAATAGACATCCAATAATGCTCATTGAAAATATCTAAAATTCATAACATGTAATCAAATAAGTTTTACAACAAAAGCAATATGAACTAATACCTCAATTCATAGGGAAATCCAGCATAGTCTATACCATTAACAAGATTACAGTTTATGGAGGTTGTTAGGCTTAAACAGCTAACACATTTCAACATGATGATTGCCATTATGGAACTAAAAGATAATATATAACAGTAAGAGCAAAAAGAGGGATCAATCAACTGCCTTACAAATACAGAGAAAGGCTTTATAGGAAAGTGGCATTTTTTTATAAAGCTTGAGTTTGAAGGACTACTCAAATGAAATTCCATTTTGGGGGATTTGCATTTTTCATAAGAAATGGGTGAGGCTATTTTGAGATAAGTCTTTTCTAGAATTTTATGTATGATTTTGTACATTAGAAAGGAAGAGTTCAGGTGGCATGAGTTAACTTGATTTAAGGCAATTTAAAGTTTCACTTTCAAATTTAAAGATTTCAAGACAAAATATAAGCCAGCCATCACTCATTTTCAAGTGATGATATTTGTTACTTGAGTTTAAGATCATTGCAAAGTTAGACAATTTAGGCTGGGACTGGAGTTCAGTTGACTTTGTTCGTGTCACTGGATCATAATATAGCAATTTAGTGTTGATTTTACAAACCCGAAAGGAAAACCAAAGGCATTCAATGGGGCTGAATGCAAATATTTTATTTCCTTTATGTGGCTGTACATTTTACTGGAACTATATATCAATATCTAATCACATTTATGTTTCCAGTACTCTTAACCTAGTATCTTATACATCAGAAGTGATCATTATTAAATTAATTAAAGTTTTATATAGGAATTCTGAGTCAGAGAAGAATGAGACTATAAAAGGCCAGAATTACAAAGACTTCATGCAGGATATAATGTTTGAGATGGAATGACTTTAAAGATCAGTAGGTCCAAATACTATATTTAAACAGTCAGTGAGAACACAAAAAGATACTCAATATCACTAGCTATTTGAGTAATTTAAGTGAAAATTTCAATGAGACGCCACTTCGTATTCATTAGATGGCTATAACCAAAGACACGTATGATAACTATTAGCAAAGATGTCGGAGAAGGCAATGGCAACCCACTCCAGTACTCTTGCCTGGAAAATCTCATGGATGGACGAGCCTGGTAGGCTGCAGTCCATGAGGTCGCTAAGAGTCAGACACGACTGAAGCGACTTAGCAGCAGCAGCAGCAAAAATGTAGAGAAATTAAAAACCTTATATAATCTGGTAGAAATACAATATAGTACAGCTATTTTGAAGATTATTTTGAAGTTCCTAAAAAGAACAAGCATGAGCTCAGTTTGTCAAAAGATTAAACATAAGCAATTATACTATTAGATACATACTAAGAGAAATGAAAACATATGTCCATATATAAATTGATACATAAATTTTCAAAACAACATGTCCATAACAGGGAAACAGTGAAAGCAACCCAAATCTTCAACTGATGGAGATGGCTAAATGGATAAATAAAATGTTATATATCTATATATACAATGCAATATCATTCAGCAATAAACATTTATGTTAATTATGACTCATTAGGGATAAATCAGAGAAGGCAATGGCAACCCACTCCAGTACTCTTGCCTGGAAAGTCCTATGGACGGAGGAGCCTGGTGGGCTGCAGTCCATGGGGTCGCTAGGAGTCAGACATGACTGAGCGACTTCACTTTCATTTTTCACTTTTCACTTTCATGCATTGGAGAAAGAAATGGCAACCCACTACAGTATTCTTGCCTGGAGAATCCCAGGGATGGGGGAGCCTGGCAGGCTGCCATCTATGGGGTCACACAGAGTCTGACACAACTGAAGTGACTTAGCAGCAGCAGCAGGGATAAATCATTCATGGGGTAGAACATATTTCTCAGTATTTTCAAATATGAGGGCTCTTTAAATATCAAAAATATTGAGAGACATCCAAATAATAATAGTTTCTCTTGGACTGGGAATAGTATTGATTCTTAATTGACTTTAAATGTATTTTAAAAAAAACTATATATTATTACATCAGACTGCTTTGGTGTGAATTAACTAATTAACTATCTATCTTGTCTATGAAATATGGTATATATTTAAGTAAAAGTTTTTACCCAAGCCTGCAGACAAAGCTTATTGTATGTATGGATCAACAGACCACTTTGAATAAATCTGTGGCTCTCCAGAATTATTCCTTCCATTGTTTGTATCCAGTATTGTTGAGAAAACTGTTGCATTGGTTTCTAGTTTGACTTTTGAAGGCAGTTATTTTCAGAAACTATCAGTAAACTAACCTCTTCGTGATATGCTTTACTCTCTAACTTACATCCACCTCTCACATCCATACATGATTATTGGAAAAGCCATACCTTTGACAAAACAGACTTTGTTGGAAAATTACTGTCACTGTTTTTTAGTATGCTCTCTAGATTGGTCATAATTTTTCTTCCAAAGAGCAAGTGTCTTTTAATTTCATGTCTGCAGTCACCATCTGCAGTGATTTAGGAGTCTCCAAAAAATAATGGATAGATGTGAGAGCTGGACTATAAAGAAAGCCGAGTGCTGAAGAATTGATGCTTTTGAACTGTGGTGTTGGAGAAGACTCTTGAGAGTCCCTTGGACTGCAAGGAGATCCAACCAGTCCATCCTAAAGGAAATCAGTCCTGAGTATTCATTGGAAGGATTAATGCTGAAGCTCAAACTCCAATAATTTAGCCACTTGATGCAAAGAACTGACTCATTTGAAAAGACCCTGATGCTGGGAAAGATTGAAGGCAGGAGAAGGGGAAGACAGGGGATGAGATGTTTGGATGGATGGCATCACCGACTCAATGGACATGAGTTTGAGTAACCTCTGGGAATTGGTGAGGGACAGGGAAGCCTGGTATGCTGTAGTCTGTGGGGTTACAAAGAGCTGGACATGACTCAGTGACTGAATTGAACTTACTATTTAACTTACCAAATTAAGGGTCTGAATTAGATGATCTTTGAAAATCTTTCCTGGCATTTCTTCTTGATACATTAATCCAGTTTTATGGAATTTTTTAAATAGAGTTTTTTCTTGTTAGGGTTATGATATGTATAGTGAAGTATTGGATATTAACTTACATTCTTGGACTGAATTTTTCTTTAACAAAATTTATTTTAAATTACTTATATAATTCAAGTGGAAATGTTTTTTACCTAAGATATCAAAATCATTGCTTTAATATGCTACTTTATTCACTTAATTTTTTTTTAAGTTTGATCATTATTTTCCAGCAAATTTTGTCTAAATACATAACGATATTCAGTACCATGATACAATTCACATCCTTTTCACTGCCACACACTTCATTCTTTATATCTGAAATCTGCCATATCCTTCAATGCTACCAAAACCCTCAGTTATTAGAACTAGTCATGGCCTTTTAGCAGGAAATTTAAAAGGTCACAATAATTCTCTTCTACCTTTACACTTCAGAAATATAAAAAATGGAATGGATTTTACTTCAAATGATTAAGAATTTGCTGTTTGATCTTGGTTCCATATGGGATAACTCTGAGTTTCTGACTAAAAATAATATAATTTTATAATTTTTCATTGTGATTTAATGTTAACTTTTAAGTTTCTTTGCAACATGTTTTATCAAAATCAATCATGCTTTTTACACAATGTTAAATTATAGGATAATATCTTTACAGTTAATGCTCAAGGATGCTTGAGTTCCAGAAAAGTAACTACTATTCATAATAATAGTAGTAATAATAATAATATTGGATGTTATAGAGAAAGAATGGAAGTTAGGAAGTCCGAGTTATATTTCCAACTCTTATAGGAAATGGTAATGCTACCTTTATCAGGTCATTTAATTTTAAAAAATTGTCTGAATCATTATATGCAGAGGCAGAGCTAAGCCATAAAATGTATAGAATGGCCTAGCTATTCTATACCTTCCATTAATTGAAAGGAAGGTAAGAAAGGAGACAAGGGAAGGGAGGAAGCGAATAAACAGTTGATAAAAGTCATTCTCTATGGTACTATGTACTAAGAATCAGATGTGCCAGCAGAACCCACTTGTTGTTTATTCTAATTGTCCTTTGCTTGCAACACCAAATCAGCCCTTTTGCTTTGTTTCTTTGGAACTTAGGGAGAAATTTTCATTGGTGTCCGAAAATATTGTTCTAGTTCTGTCCTTATCTCCTTTGCTCTCCTTTAGCTCTTCTTTCATTTGTTGGTTTATTTCAACCCTCCAGCCAGTTTCCCTTCTTTTTCCTACATAAATAGAGAACTCCAAAACACATTTTCTTGTGTTCTCTCTTCTCTCAACATAAAAACAAGATCTGAAGAAGCATGCTGCTGGTGGTGAATGGTTGTGCTCATCAACATGCACATGCATGTGCCTCTTCAGCTATGTGCACGCTGAGTGTGTCTCATCAGCAGGGCATTCCATGAACTCATAAAACCCAATGGAAGCAGTAGCATCAATTCTCCAGCTTCCAACTCCCTCCTCTGTTGCAATGAGCCACATTTTCCTGCTACATTCCAGAGAATCAGTTTTTATTGGCTAAAATTGCTCTTTGCTTCAAAGTTCCCAAAATTGCTTTGTGAAAAAGAAAAGAGGTTTGATTGTTTTCCCCTTTCAGGCAGCTTTTAAAATAGTCAAACAATGACAGGTTTTTCTTCATCTAAATTTTTTGAAGTGAACCAGTTAAAATGTATATTTTCTATATAGAAATTAGAAAATTATACACTACTTATTAAAAAGGAAAGAAACAGATAAGAAAACAAAGCATTTTTAAGTGCATCCATTAACAGCAGCAGCAGCTTCCAACCCCATAGACTCTCTATCCATTAGTGATGGTCACAATAGCAGTTTTCAATAGACAGAAGGAAGAGGATTTGTGACTTGATTAAGTGTTGTAGGTAAGAGAGAAGAATAATATAAACAGCAATTCCAACTTGATTGGAGGGGACACTTTCCATCTGAAGTCAAGTATTTCAAAATATCTAAAGCCCCTTCGTGGCATAACGTTGCTAACTCATTTCTGTGAATGACATGTTGTAGGCTATATTCATCAGCCTGTTTGTGATACTAATTCTTATTTGAAAAAGAAAAAAAAAGGAGAAAAGGAAAGAAGAGATGAGAGAAAAGCAGATTTGCAAGTGAAGAGAGGTTATATGGCTGAACCACGGTAACAGAACCTTGTAGCACAGCCAATATGTATGTTATTTCCAGATTCCTCATGCAAAACAGGTTGTAAAAATAGGATTTTATTCACCAGGATGAATATGCAGATTGTCAGAAAGGCAATAGCTTCATTGAAAGCCATTGCTATGGATGAAAGCTTCTAATCCAGCACTCATATTTTTCACCGGGATTCGTTGACACCTAAATGAAAACCCGTTCAACAGAATCTGTTAACATTTATGTATCCTGAAAAGCAAAAACATGAGTATCATAATCTTGGTTTCTGAAGTAGCTTCTTTCCCTACCACCATGTAATTTCAAAATAAATACACAAAGAAGATCAGCACCAAAAATATTGTGGTCTAGATGCTTTAACCTATTTCTTGAACAAATTAAATTTGGTTTTATGTTAACTTATTCACTCAGGGTTCCATCAATATTCATTAGCCCTTATTCTGTGCCAAGAATTGTTTCAGTGTTAATTGGTTAGTTGTCCAGTAGTGAATTAGACATATTTTTGTCCTTTTTGAGCTTACATTCTAGTAAAGGCAGAGAAAAAGTAAATAGTAAACAACAATCAGTGTCCAGTACAGTTAAGGAAAACATTCTAGGTGCTTTAATTAGAAGAGATTTGAGACAGAGATTTAATAGGGAAATGCAAAACAAAAAAGTTGAAAGGCTGAAAAAAGAAAATCAGCAGGCTGCCATTGATGGTCATGTTCAAAAGTACTCCCGTGTTGCTTAACTAAACTTGAGAAGCTAGTTTTGCACTATTATTGCCTCTGACATTCATGAAACTAAAGAGTATATGCACTGAAACAAAAGTTCAGTCTTCAATAGTATCTTGGCATTCTCAGCTCTACAACCTTGCTTGTCAACAAAAGCAGCAAGAAGATACAGCCTGTGCCTCACTTCTGCTTTGCAAATGTCATATAACTTTTAGTTTCATCTAGAATCCCAGTGTAAAGGAGTTACAGGAAGCATATATTTTAGCTTACCATTCTCTGTGGTATAGGCAGAGAGAATGAATCACAGGCACAAGCAAATGCTACAGAAATAAAGGTGATAGCAAAGTTGAAGAAAACAGATGTTTTGTTGACCTCAGTTCATTGAAATCAAATAAATAATTTGCTTGCTGAGCGAATTCACTTTCACTTTCCACTTTCATGCGNAAGCCCCTTCGTGGCATAACGTTGCTAACTCATTTCTGTGAATGACATGTTGTAGGCTATATTCATCAGCCTGTTTGTGATACTAATTCTTATTTGAAAAAGAAAAAAAAGGAGAAAAGGAAAGAAGAGATGAGAGAAAAGCAGATTTGCAAGTGAAGAGAGGTTATATGGCTGAACCACGGTAACAGAACCTTGTAGCACAGCCAATATGTATGTTATTTCCAGATTCCTCATGCAAAACAGGTTGTAAAAATAGGATTTTATTCACCAGGATGAATATGCAGATTGTCAGAAAGGCAATAGCTTCATTGAAAGCCATTGCTATGGATGAAAGCTTCTAATCCAGCACTCATATTTTTCACCGGGATTCGTTGACACCTAAATGAAAACCCGTTCAACAGAATCTGTTAACATTTATGTATCCTGAAAAGCAAAAACATGAGTATCATAATCTTGGTTTCTGAAGTAGCTTCTTTCCCTACCACCATGTAATTTCAAAATAAATACACAAAGAAGATCAGCACCAAAAATATTGTGGTCTAGATGCTTTAACCTATTTCTTGAACAAATTAAATTTGGTTTTATGTTAACTTATTCACTCAGGGTTCCATCAATATTCATTAGCCCTTATTCTGTGCCAAGAATTGTTTCAGTGTTAATCGGTTAGTTGTCCAGTAGTGAATTAGACATATTTTTGTCCTTTTTGAGCTTACATTCTAGTAAAGGCAGAGAAAAAGTAAATAGTAAACAACAATCAGTGTCCAGTACAGTTAAGGAAAACATTCTAGGTGCTTTAATTAGAAGAGATTTGAGACAGAGATTTAATAGGGAAATGCAAAACAAAAAAGTTGAAAGGCTGAAAAAAGAAAATCAGCAGGCTGCCATTGATGGTCATGTTCAAAAGTACTCCCGTGTTGCTTAACTAAACTTGAGAAGCTAGTTTTGCACTATTATTGCCTCTGACATTCATGAAACTAAAAAGTATATGCACTGAAACAAAAGTTCAGTCTTCAATAGTATCTTGGCATTCTCAGCTCTACAACCTTGCTTGTCAACAAAAGCAGCAAGAAGATACAGCCTGTGCCTCACTTCTGCTTTGCAAATGTCATATAACTTTTAGTTTCATCTAGAATCCCAGTGTAAAGGAGTTACAGGAAGCATATATTTTAGCTTACCATTCTCTGTGGTATAGGCAGAGAGAATGAATCACAGGCACAAGCAAATGCTACAGAAATAAAGGTGATAGCAAAGTTGAAGAAAACAGATGTTTTGTTGACCTCAGTTCATTGAAATCAAATAAATAATTTGCTTGCTGAGCGAATTCACTTTCACTTTCCACTTTCATGCGTTGAAGAGGAAATGGCAACCCACTCCAGTGTTCTTGCCTGGGGAATCCCAGGGACAGGGGAGCCTGGTCTATGGGGTCGCACAGAGTCAGACACAACTGAAGCGACTTAGCAGCAGCAGTAGCAGCCATCTTCTAGTATTTTGAAATGGTCCCTGAGGAGTCAAGAGTGGCAGTGAATATGTAAACCAGGTCCTTCTGGATTTCAGTGAGGTACAGTTTGTGAGAACAGAAGCAGTCCCCATTGAAATGCAAAGACAAGGCTGCAATAATACTTAGCATAATGGGTGGTCCCAGATGATAGCTTTCCTAGGCAGCAAACTAAAATATGGGAAAATAACCACATTCATTTACTCTTCATTTCACTGCTTGATTGAAAGACATAGCCATTGATAACTCAGCTGATGAGTTGGAAAGAATTTCCCACAGAGTGGGCTGGATTCCAACCTTTCAGTAACATATACAGTTCAGGAGTCAGAAGCTGAGGGTCTGAGTTGACACTCTGTCAGAAGTTTAGATCTTCTCGCTTAAACCTATAGAAGTTTCAAGTAACCAGGCATAGTTTTGGGGTCTAAAAATCATTTAAAATTACTTATTGAAGACTGTAAATCTGACTAATACCTGGGCTTTTGTGATCTTGATCCTGTTCCTTTACATTTCTAATTTAATGAAAGTCGTTCAGTCATGTCTGACTCTTTGTGACCCCATGGACTGTATAGTCCATGGAATTCTCCAGGCCAGAATACTGGACTGGGCAGCCTTTCCCTTCTGCAGGGGATAGTCTCAACCCAGGCATCAAACCCAGGTCTTCCACATTGCAAGCAGATTCTTTACCAGCTGAGCCATGNTCGGTGTTGACCATCTGGTGATGTCCATGTGTAGAGTCTTCTCTTGTGTTGTTGGAAGATGGTGTTTGCCCTGACCAGTTCATTCTCTTGGCAAAATTCTAGTAGCCTTTGCCCTGCTTCATTCCATACTCCAAGGCCAAATTTGCCTATTACTCTAGGTGCTTCTTGACTTCCTACTTCTGTATTCCAGTCCCCTATAATGAAAAAGACATCTCTTGGGGTGTTAGTTTTAAAAGGTCTCGTAGGTCTTCNACCAGTTCATTCTCTTGGCAAAATTCTAGTAGCCTTTGCCCTGCTTCATTCCATACTCCAAGGCCAAATTTGCCTATTACTCTAGGTGCTTCTTGACTTCCTACTTCTGTATTCCAGTCCCCTATAATGAAAAAGACATCTCTTGGGGTGTTAGTTTTAAAAGGTCTCGTAGGTCTTCATAGAATTGTTCAACTTCAGCTTCTTCAGCATTACTGGTTGGGGCATAGACTTAGATTATTGTGATATTGAATGGTTGACCTTGGAAACGAACAGAGTTCATTCTGTCATTTTTGAGATTGCACCCAAGTACTGCGTTTTGGACTCTTCTGTTGACCATGATGGCTACTCCATTTCTTCTAAGGAATTCTTGCCCACAGTAATAGATAAAATGGTCATCTGAGTTAAAGTCACCCATTCCAGTCCATTTTAGTTTGCTGATTCCTAGAATGTCGACGTTCACTTTTGCCATCTCTTGTTTGACCACTTCCAATTTGCCTTGATTCATGGACCTGACATTCCAGGTTCCTATGCAATATTGCTCTTAAAGCATCGGACCTTGCTTCTATCACCAGTCATATCCACAGTTGGGTACTGTTTTTGCTTTGGCTCCATCCCATTATTCTTTCTGGAGTTATTTCTCCACTGATCTTCAATAGCATATTGGGCACCTACCCACCCGGGTAGTTCCCCTTTCAGTATCCTACCATTTTTCCTTTTCATACTGTTCATGGGGTTCTCAAGGCAATAATACTGAAGTGGTTTGCAGTTCGTTTCTCTAGTGGACCACATTCTGTCAGACCTCTCCACCATGACCTGCCCATCTTGGGTCCCCCACATGGTATGGCTTAGTTTCACTGAATTAGACAAGGCTGTGGTCCGTGTGATCAGACTGGCTAGTTTTCTGTGATTATAGTTTCAGTGTGTCTGCCCGCTGATGTCCTCTTGCAACACCTACCATCTTACTTGGGTTTCTCTTACCTTGGACATGGGGTATCTCTGCATGGTTGCTCCAGCAAAGTGCAGCCGCTGCTCCTTACCTTGGATGAGGGGTACCTCTTCATGGCCACCCCTCCTGACCTTGAACATGGAATAGCCCCTCTAGGCCACCACCCCTGATCTCGAACGTGGGTTAGCTCCTCTAGGCCGATCTTGTGCCGATGCAGCCTGTCACTCTCTGTTGCTACCTCGATCTTGGGCAAGGGGTATTTCCTCTCAGCCGCGCTTCTGCATGATCTGTCACAGCCGGCGCACTTCTGCTTTTAAATAAATTTTAAAAAATTATTGTATCACAAATTATGCATTTTCAAAATATTTTAGGAATTGTATTTCAAAGCTGTCGGTTTCTTCCTAATCCTATGTATTATATTTTATGCATATAAAAACATTATTTTGAAAAGTGGTCTACAGAGTTCACCAGACTTCTGGAATCTAAAACAAAAGACAAAAATGTTAAAAAGTGCTGCACTGTATTATTTCTGAGATCTTGTACAAATATATTTTAAGCATGTAATTATATTATCTAAGACATACACAATTTTATATTTTAACCATTTAATGATTTCTAAGAGTGTTATGGGAAAAAAAGAGACTAATGAAGACTGGAATAATATATCATGAGTTTTTCAGCATCTTTTCACACACTTAGGGGCTGAAGCATCTACACACAGAAACTAAAAATAACAGCCAGAAGGACCAGAAACAAGCAGTGCAGCTGCACTTTGCAGGGTACTGTGTGGGTTTTTTCCCCACGTTTCTGTGGCTGGTTTAGACACTTTTTTGCCTTTAGGCTCTTCTGGCTTTCTGAGTCCCAGTCCTAGCTTCAGTCACTCAGTTGTGTCTAACTCTTTGTGACCCCATGAACTTTAGCCCACCAGGCTCCAAAGCCTCTGGGATTCTCCAGGCAAGAAGACTAGTGTTCATTACCTTAGCCAGGGGATCTTTCTGAACCAGGGATCTAACCTGGATATCTGCATTGTAGATGAGTTCTTTATTCTCTGAGCCACCAGGGAAGCCCAAATATATAAATCTCCAACTCTGTAAAATTCTTTCAGAATACATACTTGATAACAACTTTATTAACTAATAATTTCTTAAAATACAGAATTGAACTGGACAAAATGTATTTTTTGTGTGTTCTTTAGACTGAGTTGAATTAGTTCCTTATTATTGAAAAGTTCATATCATGAAAATATTAAGATTATTTTGGGAAAAAAGTCAATGGTAATCCCCAATAGTGTCCCTGAAGATCAAATTACCTCTGAAATAATTAGAATATTGTTACTTTCTGCACTTTAGGAGATCTTTGTACCAGCTATCAGTAAAATTCTTCGTTCTTCATAGAGCTCATCTCTATCCTATGTAGATAATTAATCCCTTTTCTTACCATATATCCACTGTTACCATCATAGTTCTTTATATTTCCTTCATGTTGTTTTCCTTTATAACACCTTTAATTAATGTAAAATTATTATGGCTTTATAAGTGCTACTTCCTCAGTAAATATCTCATGTAAGTAGGAATCTTATTTATGTTTCCAAATATAGTATTAAGACTAATGTTATCCTGTACTAAATAATAAATATATTGTTGAATGAGTGAAAATAAATCAGGAAAGTTATTGTAAAATAAGCCCTGATGCTGATTGCACATTTTAGGAATCATTTGTGTAGAAGACTACAGTTTTTAGATTTTCAATTATTATAAAATGTATACACTGCAAGGATAATTCTTAGGAAGCACTCAACTTTTCTTGGGGGGCAAGAATACTTAATTCCTTTTTATTGTTGAATGATATGCCATGGTATGAATGTGCGACAGTTTGTTAAACCATACTCTTATTGATGACCATTTGGCATGCTTCCCCTTAGCGATTATTGTGAATAAGACTTATCTGAACATACATTTACAAGCTTTTTGTAGATATTTCATTTTAAAGAGTAAACATGAAGGAGTGAAATGCTTGATTATAGAGTTGTTTTTTTCTTAACTTTATAACAAACTACCATATGTTTAACCAGAGCAACTGTACCATTTTACGTTCCCTTTACAAACTGCAAAGTATGACAGTTTCAGTTGTTTTATATCCTCAGTTCTTAGTGCTATATGAATCCTTTATTTTTAGCATCTGTGTAGGTGTGGACAGTTATTTCCTAATTAATTGATATATATCTTGTGAATAATGTGCAATATCTTTTTATGCATTTATTGGTCAGTTTTAAATGTTTATTTGGGAGTATATTGTTAAATATTTTTCCTATTATTGTTGGATTATTTTTCTATTTTTATTTATTTTTATATATTCTAGATGCAAAGCTTTTGTCAGATATATACTAAGGATAGAGCAATTTCTCCCAGTCTGTGGGCAGCCTGTTTATTTTTGTGATTAGCTTTTTTTATGGAGTGATACATTCAATTTTGATGAATTTTAATTAATTTGTTTCTTCTATTAAAGATAGTGAGTTTTCTTCCCCAATATAATAAATCTTTAAGCTACTGTTTTTATAAATAATCTGCTATATTTTCTTATAGAAACATTATGACTTTAGCTATGATTTATTTATTATCTATTTCAAATTAGATTTTTGCCTATCAAGTGAAGTAGAAGTCAAAGTTCATTTATTCCATATGGATATCCAATTGTTCCAAAAGTTCTTCTTTGCTTTTATCATTGAACTCAAGAATCAATTGACTGTATCTGCGTGATTTTTATTTCTGAAGTCTGCTGCTACTGCTACTGCTAAGTCGCTTCAGTCGTGTCAAACTCTGTGTGACCCCGTAGACGGCAGCCCACCCGGCTCCCCCGTCCCTGGGATTCTCCAGGCAAGAACACTGGAGTGGGTTGCCATTTCCTTCTCCAATGAATGAAAGTGAAAAGTGAAAGGGAACTCGCTCAGTCGTGTCTGACTCCTAGCGACCCCATGGACTGCAGCCTACCAGGCTCCTCCATCCATGGGATTTTCCAGGCAAGAGTACTGGAGTGGGGTGCCATTGCCTATTCTTGCCCTATTTGTGATCTTAGAGGAAATGCATACAATGTTTCACCATTAAGTATGATGTTATCCGTTGATATTTTTTCATGGATGATTTTTATAACATATAACAAGATATTGTCTATTCCTAGTTTGTTAAAAGACCATAAAAATGAATGAGTGCTGAATTTTATCCCTTTTTCTACCTTTATTGATTAATCATATATTTTCCATTTATTCTATAAAGTGATGATTTATATGATTGGTTTTTGATTGTTAAACCAACTTTTTGAAAGGTTGTGGCTGAACAAAAAGACGCCAGGATTCTTGGCCTTCGGAGTAGAAAAATTCAATCTGGGTCCAGAGACGAGGCCTAATTGCTCAGAGTTTTTGTGTAATAAAGTTTTATTAAAGTATAAAGGAGATATTGAAAGCTTCTGACATAGGCATCAGAAGGGGGCAGAAAGAGTACCCTCCTGCTAGTCTTCAGCTGGATGTTATATAGTCACTGACAGTCTGTTAATGAAAGACAGGAATGTCTTAAAACTCAGAATGGCACCAGGCCCCTCACCCATAAGATGCATTTGGGGATAATCTTGGCACCAGATGATTCATCCTGGGCCATAAAATGATTAACTTGAATCTTGTAGAAGGACAGATTACCATACAAATAGTTTTGTTTACATAGATTAGGGAAACAATATCTGGTTTATCAAGTAGCTTCTCAACCATTAGGTGGAGCCGACTTGAAGACAGAGTTTGGGGTAAATGCATAGCACATTAGCACAGCTTAAGGAGACATTTCCATAAGAAAAATGCATTGGTTATCTCAAGGTTTGAGACTGGTTAACTTCAGGCATATTGAGTGCAGCACTTTCACAGCATCATCTTTCAGGATTTGAAATAGCTCAACTGGAATTCCATCAAATCCACTAGCTTTGGTCATAGTGATATTTCTTAAAGCCTGCTTGACTTCACATTCCAGGATTTCTGGCTCTAGGTGAGTGTGAGTGATCACACCATGAGTCATGAAGATCTTTTTTGTACAGTTCTTCCATGTATTCTTGACACCTCCTCTTAATATCTTCTGCTTCTGTTAGGTCCATACCACTTCTGTTCTTTATTGAGCCCATCCCTTGGTATGACTAAGTTTCTTGAAGAGATCTCTAGTCTTTCCTATTCTATTGTTTTCCTCTATTTCTTTGCATTGATCGCTGAGCAAGGCTTTCTTATCTCTCCTTGTTATTCTTTGGAACTCTGCATTCAAATGGGTATATCTTTCCTTTTCTCTTTTGCTTTTCACTTCTCTTCTTTTCTCAGATATTTGTAAGGCCTCCTAAGACAGCTATTCTGCTTTTTTGAATTTCTTTTTCTTGGGGATGGTCTTGATTCCTGTCTCTTGCACGATGTCACAAAGCTAGGTCCATAGTTCATCAGGTGCTCTGTCTATCAGATCTAGTCCCTTAAATCTATTTCTCACTTCCACTGTATGATTCCTTATAGACTGACCTTTTTCATATTTATGAAATATTCCTTCCCATTCTCCAGCAATATTCCTTGTCTTAAAGACTACTTACTCTGATATAAACATAGACTCATCTGCTTCTTATTCTTTCCATTTTAGTGCTGGAGAAGACTCTTGAGAGCCCTTGGACTGCAAGGAGATCCAACCAGTCCATTCTGAAGGAGATCAGCCCTGGGATTTCTTTGGAAGGAATGATGCTAAAGCTGAAGCTCCAGTACTTTGGCCACCTCATGTGAAGAGCTGACTCATTGGAAAAGACTCTGATGCTGGGAAGGATTGGGGGCAGGAGGAGAAGGGGACAACAGGGGATAAGATGGCTGGATGGCATCACGGACTCAATGAATGTGAGTCTGAGTGGATTCCGGGAGCTGGTGATGGACAGGGAGGCCTGGTGTGCTGCGATTCATGGGGTCGCAAAGAGTCGGACACAACTGAGCAACTGAACTAAACTGAACTGAACTGATGGTATATATTTTCCATGCTTATACTTAATCTAGCATGTATCTTTATAATTAAAGACTACTTCCTGTGAATAGTATATAATAAATTTTGCTTTTTTAATGCTTCAGTTTACCGCTTCCTTTTATTTTCCTCTCATTATTCTTCTCCCTATCCTCTTCTCCTCCCCCTCCTTCTTCAATTTTTATTCCCCTTCTAACAATTATCATGATCACAATGATGATGACAGTGATAATGAGGTATATATTGTCCTTTATTTCTCTAGTTGCCATTAAATTTTATTCTTTCTTTATTGATTTTCATTATTTTGACCATGATGTGCTTATGAGACCTCCTTTACATTTATCTTTCATTGTGCTATTAAAGTTTTAGGATTTGTAAATTAATATCTTTTATTAATTATGGAAAACTTTCAGCCATTTTATCTATAAATGTTTCTTCTGTGTTATTCTCTTTTTCCTGGATCCCCATTACACATATATAGGAACATGCTATTTAGATCATTTTTTTTTTTATGTATACATATTTTATTTCAGGCTTCCCTGGTGGCTAATGGTAAAGAATCTGCCTGTAATGTGAGAGACTTGTTTAATCCTTGGGTCAGGAGATTTTTATTTTAATGTGTCTTCAAAATTCACTTTTCTTCTGCTGGGTCCAGTCTAAAGTTTAGTTCATCAAGTGAACTCAGTTTTTTAAAACTCAATATTTTAAAAATATTAAATTTTTAAAATTCTGATATTTCTAGTGAAATCTTTTTTTATTCTTCTCTGTTGAAATTATCCATCTGTTCATTTATTAGTCAATTAGATATTTCAGAGACTTTCCTTTCACTTTTCACTTTCATGCACTGGAGAAGGAAATGGCAACCCACTCCAGTGTCCTTGCCTGCAGAGTCCCAGAGATGGGGGTGCCTGGTGGGCTGCCGTCTATGGGGTCACACAGAGTCAGACATGATTGAAGTGTTTTAGCAGTAGCAGCAGATATTTCAATATACTTCTCAAGTTATTTTATACTCTTTTTTTTTTCTTATGATTCTAACATGTGAGCCATCTATGGATCAGACTTTATTGGCTATTTTTGCTTTTGATTACTGGTCTATTTTTCCTATTTCTTTCTGTATCTCAAAAAATATAAATTTGCCAAAATTCATCTTTACATTTTAAAATAAAGAGTATAAACTAAAGTATATATTTTAAATTTAAACTAAAGATACTTTTAAATTTTCCTTTAGAAAAGTGTGTGTATTTTGCCCTGTCAGGCTGCTATTAAAGGTGATTGAATCACTTTTATCTGCAGTTGAAATTTATCAGTCTTAGTTTTATTGTGCCATTTGGTAGATTCAATTCATCTCTGGTTCAAATATTTTAAAGGTGTTATTAGGATTTTCCTTTTATCATGTTTTGAGTTGTGAGCCCTGCTGACATTTTCAGAAATATTTATGCTTATAACATAATTAGCAGTTTTCTGAATCATCAAAGATATTTCTCTCTCTCTCTCTCCCTTTCTCTCAGTCTCTCTTCTGCCTTTAAATCACAGCCAAAAGTTTCTTTGACTCTCTAGGGAATTTCCTTGCTTTCCAGCCCTATCCTCATCTTTTTGTTTCTCAAAAAGTACAGTCTATAATAGTCTTCTGCAAATACGTATGTATCAGGATTATATATCTAATAGGTTATCACTGTCTGTGAAAGATGCTCAGTCATGTGTGACTCTTCCCAACCCCATGTACTATTAGCCTGCCAGGCTACTCTGTGGAATTCTGCAGGCCAGAATACTTGTGTGGGTAGCCGTTCCCTTTCTTCAGGGGATCTTCCCAATCCAGGGATCAAATCCAGGTCTCCCACATTGCAGACCAATTCTTTACCATCTGAGGGATTAGGGAAGCCCTATCACTCTCTCAGTTCAGTTCCATTCAGTCACTCAGTCGTGTCCAACTCTTTGCGACCCCATAGACTGCAGTATGCCAGGCCTCCCTGTCCATCACCAACTCCCAGTTTACTCAAACTCATGTCCATTGAGTCAGTGATGCCATCCAACCATCTCATCCTGTCATCCCCTTCTTCTGCCTTCAATCTTTCCCAGCATCAGGGTCTTCTGAAATGAGTCGTTCTTCACATCAGGTGGCCAAAGTATTGGAGTTTCAGCTTCAACATCAGTCCTCCCAATGAATATTCAGGACTGATTTCCTTTAGGATGAACTGGTTGGATCTCCTTGCAGTTCAAGGGACTCTCAAGAGAAAGGAATGGCAAACCACTTCATTATTCTTGCCTTGTGAACCCTGTGAACAGTATCACTGTCTAGTGGTAGTAAAATGGATACCATATGTTGAAGTTTAGGAACACAATCCTACAAATTGTGGTTAAGTTTATGCATGACACATATTTACAATTAAGCACAACATAGGAAAGAGTGATGCCCTGCTAAGAGAAGGAGAAACAGCAATTTTAAATATTTTGGTTGATTTCTCATGTTTAAAAGTAGCTAAAGATCCCTCAAGAATGATGAAAGTATCTCCTATCTAAATCTTAAAAGTCAATCTGTTGAAACTTTAGCTTATGTGCATAATCCTAGGGGCTTCTAAAGATGTGATATCCAGGGACTATTCAAGATAAAACTATGTGCTTCCCTCTTTATGAATCAAATGTATACTTAATTGAAAAAATGTTAAAGTAGCATACAACTGCAGAGGAAATTGCATATTAATAATAAACTAATCCAGTTGCAAAACTAAAATTAGAAGAGAAGACATGTTATTCATTTTACCTTTATTCATGTCTGAGTACAACTACCAGTGTGTAAACCCGTTACAGAGTCTGGCCAATGTCCTTGACCAAAACATATTAAATCAAACATATTGCTTCAAATATTTCTTGAAATAGATAACAGTATAAATAAACATAAAAATACATTTCTGTTATCAGAATTAACAGCAATATCACTTGCTCTAAATAACTCCATCTGTAGCAGATGCATTATTTAATTTTAGGTCTGGCTAATGGTCATACATGCTCACTTGTCTCAAAAGACACAACATCCAATGTCTCTTACACGTCCATCACTTGTAGTTATATTACTAAGTCTCTGTCTCAACAAAAATATTATTCCCACTAGAATGTCTATAAAATCCAAAGCCAAGTGAACCCAATTCTGACTGAGGTGATGCTGTATGACCTTGAGCAAGGCAAACAACTTTTTCAAGAAAAATAAAATATATGTTACATGCATGTTGCACACCCTTCATGATTCCATACAAATCGCTGAGTCTAGATGCCAGGTCAGCCTTCTTTAAAATGCAAGGTCATAGGTAGTTCTACCATTAGTTGTCATGTTGAATGAGACAAAGCTCATTCAATACTTCTTGAAAAAAGTATTTATTAATACTTTTGAAGAAAATCTATTTTTTATTGCCTGTCATGTGCCAGGAACAATTCTGGATAGTGTATAATTCTAGATAATGATACTTATCTTAATTATAATATCACTGCAAAGTAAGAATTTAGTCACATTAAAAAAATTGAATATTAAGAAGTTATTAATTTTCCTAAAATCAATGAAGCTGATAAAAGCTATATCTAAGCTTTGACCTCAGGTTTCTGCCTCTGAGGATTGACTTTATTTTATACTTTCTTCCTAGCAGTTTGGTGAACAACAGGAAAATAGTTTATTATATCTTAGGAAACTTCTTTTTGAAAAGTCAAAAACCAGGATTTTTTTAATCAACCAAGTTACATAGTAGAAGAGGCAATGACAGTAGAATCTATGACTGTTTTTGTGAAATAATAAATCAAGGGAATGTAGAAAAATTTATGAATACTCTCTACTTTGGAGTTATGCTTTCCAATTTTTGTTCATCCACTATGGCATAATGAGTCCTAACTATATTGTAAGGATTATTTGCCAATCCTTACAAAATTAAATAATAAACATAATTTTCAACCATCAGACATAGACAATTTAGAGCACTACTCTCAGAGAAGATGTGAGAGTGGAATATTGGAAAATCCATTTGGGTCAGTATCAGGCCCTAAATAATTGACCATTATTCAGAGAAATAGTACATGGATCATAGCTTTAAAAATTTCAAATTTTACAGAGCAGTCAAATTACTATTTAGTTCATATATTTTTATTTAACTCAATACCTCATGATAATTTTTTAAAATTTTCCTTATTTGTCCTTACTGTCAGTTAGTGTGCTCTGCTTTGGCTGTAATTAGTTCATTTCAAATGCACCCCTGCTTGTCTACTGATTATGATATAACTGTTGATCAATGAATCCTAATCATTATCATCTAATACTGTATGCCTTCACAGCTGTTTCCTAACTTGAAAAAAAAAGTTCATATTTGTTTTTATGACATTAGTTGTGTTTACATGATGTCAGTAAGATCTTTTCAACCAAAACAAAGCCAGTTTTATAGCATCCTGAGAACAGTGTACTTAGATAATTCATTGATATATTTATTTATTTAAACAGGTACTTTTGGTTTCATGTAGACACTGCCAATGAGTCATACTTCTTTAACTGAGAGTTTTGTTTACTTCATCTTTAAATATTTCTGGGTGTAGTATGTATTTATTTTCTCTTTCTTGACATACTCAATTATCATTATAATTTTCATCGCTTCTTCAGAAAATATGTGTTTACTATGGTAGAGGTATTTTTCTCAGCAGCTAAAATGTACTTGCCAATTAAAGAGCCTCATGGCAATTTTGTATGTGTTTGTGAAACAACTGCTCAAACTGAATTATATTTACTTATTTTCAATGTTTTCAACTTGTCTGTCATTGCACAGTTGTTTTTTTCTTGCATCTCTCTTGAATAATCAGGAAATGAATTTCTTTTTTGGAAGTGTTAATTCCACAAGCCCCAAAAGGCCTTGGCACTCCAGAAGACTGCAATGTTTTAAAAACAGAACTCCTTTTTTTTTCTCATACATCGAAGTGCTACTATGTGCAAGGCACTGTCCTAGGTTATGCAAGGGAATGGATAAATAAGTAAATATTTCTCCTGCCTACAGGAAATTAATATTTAAAATATAGGGAGGAAACAGAGCCACAAAATACTTTGAAGATTTCACAAATTGCAAGCAATCAGTAAAACAAAAAGAATACTGCCTATATGGAATGTAACTTAGAGGGATTGCTTTCCTACTTTGTAATAACCCTGCTGAGCACCGAGCTATATACAGATGAGTAAGGGCCAGGTGCTATCCTTGATATTGACAAAGGTATTACTAGATAGAAACAGGAAACTGAGTGTGAGAGGTGGAGAGAGTGTGAATAAGGAAGACATCTCAGTCATCCCAGACCAGATATGGATGAGTACAGGTTAAGAAGAAGAAAGGTGAATGGTGTACTTAGGCACCAAAAATTAAAAATAGTCCAAATGAGTAGGGACTCAAAGAATATATGGGGAAGTATTTCTACTGAAGCCTAGAAAGTTAGATTAGGTCTGTGTTGTGCTGAGCATAAGGCACGTAAGAAAGGTGAATTTTCTGCTTCAATTTTGTTTTGTTTTGCTTTTTTACTGTGATTTATTGGCACTAGCAGTAAAGAACTCACCTACCAATGAAGGAAATGGAGAAGACATGGGCTTGATCCCTATGTTGGGAAGATCCCTTGGAGGAGTTCATAGCAACCCACTCCAGTATTCTTGCCTGGAGAATTCCATGTAGAGGAGACTGGTAGGCTATGGTCCATTGGGTCACAAAGAGTCAGACAATACTGAAGTGACAGCATGCACACCCCTATGAATCACTGTTAGTCATATAACATACCTAGTCGTCAATTAAAGTACACATCAATTTACTTGTTCTGTTAGTGTGAGAACACTTGCTAGAATACCCTCATAATGTTGAAATGTATTTGGAAATATTATACTGATTTTGATTGATTAATATAGGAGCAGAGATAACTAATAAGCAACAAAAAAACCCCAGGAAGTCAGTGTAGAATATGCATCCAGATTTATGAGCTTTTACATCATTGATGTATAATCTGATGAAAGGTTAGTGAAGTTACTATGGGAAACCCTGAGACCTAAGTTAACCAAGGAGTCCTTGAAAGCCTTCTCCAGGAATTAACACTCCATTGGAGGTGTGAAGCAGGAGTTAGCCCGAGAAAGTGGTGTATGTGAGTGTGAAAATTGAGGAAGAGATTATGCATTGTTTTGTGCAACCTCCAGGTGGGAGGGGCAGAGAAAGAGAGAAAAATTAGTTAACATTGGGATCTAAGAATAGTGAGTATAATGGTTTGAGCAGAAGCAGAAGGGGAATGTTTATATTTACCTGTAAGTGTAGATGCCACATTATTGAAAGCACTACTCATTTAGAGAAAAACAGCGATTTACTCATTCATAAATATCAGAGCCTAGGTACCCAAACTGTCAATGAAAACAAAATACCAAGAATAAATTATTGAAATGACTAGATGGGTTGAGAGTCAGGAAACAGTCCTTGCCTCATTTTTAGCACTTCTAAGACTAAAAATGAGCTTTAGTCATTTTTAGAAAAGATGAGCTTTACTTTACAAAGAAAGCATATCTGACTCACTGAAGAATTCTGAAAAACATACATGATAAACATACCTTACCAAAATTATGCACATCTAAGTTTTATATAGTTCAGGAGGAGGGAATCAAGGCCCGAATACTGTAACTTCTTTAAAGCGTGATCTGTAACTACATTAACAACCACCCAATTCTGAGACTGTAAATGTTTGGAAGCCATTTTCAATAGAAAATCAAAACCCAATATATCCTTAGTTATAGTATTGGGCTAAATTAGATTTAATTCAAGTTCTTTCACACTCACGTTTATAGATGTAACATCTTGTAGGAAACTGATGTTTATATATATAAACACTAGTACTATAAGATCCTAAGAAACCAACCAAAATACTAATGGCTTTCATTATATTTTATGAGACAATAAGAGAAAAGGACTTTTCACTCTCAGTCATAGTCACAAAGGAATTTCACACTAGCTTTAATTAACCAGAAAATTCAGACGATCAGAATTCTTATGTTCTGAATATGTTAGTTACCTTTTTCCTCTGTAAAAATGACCTGATATTGAGACTGTTAACATTATTTTACCCTAGATTGCTTTTCTACCTCTTCTGCTTTGCATTTTTCTTCCATAGCCCCATGTCTACCTTCATATATTTGACCATTTAACTTTGCTGTTATATAGTTATTAAGTCATGGACTGTAACCCTGCCAGGTTCCTCAGTCCGTGCGATTTTCCAGGCAAGAATACTGGAGTATGTTGCCATTTCCTTCTACAGGGGATCTTCCAGAGCCACAGATCAAACCCATGTCCCCTGCAATGGCAGGTGGATTCCTTACCTCTAAGCCACATGGAAAGCCAAATTGGAAGATTACTTGCCTATATACTTAAGATAAGCCAGAAATTAGATATAGAAAACTTTTAAGAATGTGGAAAGTTTGTATGTATGTGTATATGAAATATATATAATTTACATTTTATATATTTGTACATTTTGGGGATAAAATCTAACTTCACTTTTTGTTTACGAATTTGCCACCAGCATCACCTAGGCAAAATGCATAAGCACTCATTTTAATAATTGTAAAATCCTATGATATACCATTAATTTTGTAACTATTTTTGTAGTAATACAATTATTTATTTTATATTTTTGCCAATATAAGTAATGGTACAATAATCATTCCTATGTGTAGGTTGCATGCTTGCTAAGTTGCTTCAGTCTTGTCCGACACTGCGAGCCTATGTACTGTAGCACCCCAGGCTCCTGTGTCCATGGGATTCTCCAGATAAGAATACTGAAATGGGTTGCCATGCCCTTTTTCAGGGAATCTTCCTGACCCAGGGATAGAACCCACATCTCACGTCTCCTTCATTGACAGGTGAGCTCTCTACCACCAGTGCCACCTAGGAAGACTGTTGCTAGAGAGAGTGAAAAATGTTAGTTGTGTCTGACTCTCTGTGACCCCATGGACTGTAGCCTGACAGGCTCCTTTGTCCATGGGATTTCTCAGGCAAGAATGCTGGAGTGGGTTGCCATTTCCTTCTTCAGGGATATTCCTGATCCAGGGATCAAACCCAGGTCTCCCGCATTGCAGATGGTTTCTTTATTATCTGAGCCACCAGGAAAGCCTCTGCCATTGTAGATATTTATATCTAAATATTTTAAAACATACAGAACATCAACAAAATACTGGACAAGTAAGTAAAAAAGTGAATGTAGCTAAACCCTTTAAAATTTGCTCAGCCTTGTTACTACACAGGGAAATTAAAATAAATCCAATTGGATACCATCTTTCTCATCAATCTAAACAAATTTCAAAAGAGAAATTAAAACTACTACTGTAGGCATGTATACACTTTGATAGTTTGCTGATGGGAGTAAACACCTTAGAGAAAGAAAACTAGCAACAGCTGGTGATTTTAAAAATCCTTTGCAAAGGATGTGTGTATTTTTAAAATACATTCATATTTTCTGACTTACTTGTTCATGTATTTTATTAATGTTGATACAGAAAGCTTCTTTTAAATATGTAGAAAAATGTATATATGGAAGGTATTTGCCATTTTACTTTTTTACTTGATGATAATTTTCCATGTCTTTTACTTTTGATAGTATTCAGTACATCCTTTGACATTCAAAGTATCAAATTACTTTTTGTTCATATACATTTTTTTAACATGGATCTGGGTGTCTTGTCTTACTTGAGAAAATTTACTTGAGCCCTAATTAATTTTTTTTTAATTTGTTCAATTTTCAATTTTTTCCTTCTATTAAATATTTTATTCTATCTGAATAAAAAATCATAGACATAAAATAGGGTTCTAAAATTGTTTTCTATCAGTGATAGCCAACCATATTTCCAGCAACCAATGTAACACCTTGAGTAAAAGCTGACTTGAGGCAGGCCACTTGGCTGTGATCTTTTACCATCCATTTAACTGGCCCAAGACTGTGTCTGTCACTTTAAAACTGGTATTATAATGACACTTACTTCTTAAGTGGTTACAATAAATATATAAAATTATTATCCATAAATTATTTGCACATATAAATAAATGTAATTATTATTTAAATACACCATACTTTTCACAGGTGGCGCTTGTGGTAAGGAACCTCCCTGCTAATGCAGGAGGCATAAGAGACTTGGATTCAGTCCCTGGATTAGGAAGATTCCCCTGGAAGAGGGCATGACAATCCACTCCAGTATTCTTGTCTAGAGAATACCATGGACAGGGGAGCTTGGAGGGCCACAGTCCATGGGGTTGCAAAGAGTCAGACACGATTAAAGTGACTTAGCACATTCATAGCACAGCCTCTGTACAAAGACACACTTGCTATATTTCAAGTTGTAATCTAAATTTATGTATTTTCTGAAGGCTTTTATTTCTGCTTAAAAATGTATCTTCTCCCATGTGAATGTCATTTCATTTTGTTAACAGTACTTGTGTAATTCTGTTATCTAGATATGTCCCTATGTAAATTTTTTTTCAAAACTTTAATGGACATTTTAATTTATTTATTTTTCAATAGAAACAGAAAGAAAAACAAAACCACGTAAATAGAAAATCAATTTTAGGTTATAATAAATATCCTACACTTTTCCACTTTAAAATAGATTGAAATAATATTTTCTTACTCTTTATAAACCTGCTCACATCTGTGGTGATTCTTTTTCTTTTGCAAGTTTCCATATTTTTTCTTACTGCTTAAAATTTGAGTAGATTTCTGAATGTCTATTCACTGCATTAGCTTGTTTCAAATTATTAGTGTTTGTTTAATTTTAATGTATCTTTTTTGTGTATATTAATTGAAGCATGTTTAGTTTCATTTTGCTTGATCTTCTCTGTTTAACTTATTTTTAATTTCTTAGATTGACTATTACACTCATTCACTTTCAATTTATTTTTCTTATTATTAGAATATAAATCTATACATTTTCTTTCTCATTGAAAACTGGTCATTACATATTTAAATTAATAATATTAAGTTTATTTTTCCCTTTTACTTCTAGGTAATTTATAGTTTACTTTTCATCTCTAGGCTACTGGGAAGTAACATTTCTTTTTAACATTTATAGTGTTTTTAGTAGAATTTTTTCTTATTTTTAGAACTGACCAAAGAATGTGTGCTGTAATATAGCTAATTTCATCATCAATTAAACTTTAGGTGAAGATCCATATACACGCATACATACACACATTTATACAAAATATTTTATGAATAAAGGATAAACTACATAATTTGTTTACAAGATAAATAACTTTACATTGATCATAATATAGTTTTCAATTTTAGATATTTGAAAGATTAAGATAAATATGAAAACTATCCTGCTACAAACATCTAGAACTAGATAAACTAGAAAAAATATAACAATCATTTAAATATGATACTGAGCTTGTATATACATGCTTGCATGCTTAGTCACTCAGTCCTGTCCAACACTTTGTGACCCCATGGACTGCAGCCCACAAGGCTCCTCTGTCCTTGGGGATTCTCCAGGCAAGAATACTGGAGTGGGTTGCCATGCCCTCCTCCAGGGGAATCTTCCCAACACAGGGAAAACATAGGTCTTCCACACTGCGGGTGGATTCTTTACCATCTGAGCCCACAGGGTAGCCCATGAATACTGGAGTGAGCAGCCTATTTTTTCTCCAGGGCAATTAAACTGGGGCCTCCTGCATTCCTGGTGGATTCTTTACCAACTAAGCTACTGGGAAAACCCAAGCTTGCACATAAAAAATTCTTCTTATAGCTTAGTAGAACAGTTTAAAGTCAGTGAGCCTAATCCTTCCAGCTTTGTTTTTCTTTCTCAAGATTACATTGGCTATCCAGATACATTTTTTGCTTCTGTACGTGCCATGTGTGCCAAGTCACTTCAGTCATGTCCAACTCTTTTCAATCCCATGGATTGTAGCCCACCAGGCTCCTCTGTCCATGGAATTCTCCAGGCAACAATACTGGAGTGAGTTGCCATGCCCTCCTCCAGGGGATCTTTCCGACCCAGCAATCGAACGTTTGTCTCTTGTGGCTCCTGCATGGCAAGTGGATTCTTTACCACTGAGCCACCAGAGAAGCCCTTTTTTCTTCCATACAAATTTTCAAAGTTTTCATTCTACTTCTGTGAAAAATGCCATTGGTAATTTAATAGGGTTGCATTGAATCTGTGGAGTGTCTTGGGTAGTATAGTCATTTTAACAATATTGATTCTTTCAATCCTAGAACACAGTATAGTTTTCCATCTATTTGTGCCATCTTCATTTCTTTCATCAATGTCATAGTTTTTGGAGTACAGATGTTTTGACTCCTTAGATAAGTGTATTTTTGGGTATTTTATTCCTTTTGATGTGATGGTAAATGTGATTATTTCCTTAATTTCTCTTTCTGATTTTTCACTGATAGTGTATGGAAGTGCAACAGATATCTGTGCATTAATTTTGTGTCCTGAAACTTTACTGAATTCATTAATAAACTCTAGTAGCTTTCTGGTAGCATCTTCAGGATTTTCTATGTATAGTATTGTGTCATTTGCAAACAGTGACAGTTTTACTTCTTTTTTCCCTATATGGATTCCTTTTATTTTTTTCTCTTTTCTCATGGCTGTGGCTAGGAATTCCAAAGCTATGTTGAGTAGAAGTGGCAAGAGTGACCATCTTTGTCTTGTTCCTGATCTTAGAGGAAATGCTTTCAGATTTTCACCATTGAGTATAATGTTAGCTGTGGGTTTGTCATACATGACATTTATTATGTTGAAGCCCACTTTCTGAAGAATTTTACCACAAAGCAGAATACTTTTTGACATATATTGCAGCAATATCTTTCTGGATTCATTTCATAGAGTAATGAAAATAAAAGCAGCAATAAATGACATCTAATTAAACAGATGCTTTTGCACAGTAAAGGAAATCATAAGCAAAATGAAAACAAACAAACAAAAAACAACCTAGAGAATGGGAGAAGCTATTTGCAAATCATGCAACTGAAAAGGAGTAAATTCTCAAATTATACAAACAGCTCATGCAACTCAATATAAAATAATTTAAACATAGGCTGAAAATCTAAATAAACAAGACATACAGATGACTAATAGGCACATAACAAAGTGTTCAGCATCACTAATTATTAATATTAGAGAAATGCAAATCAAAACCCTGATAAGGTTTGATCTCACATAGGTCAGAATGGGATTATCAAAAAGTGTGTAAATAATAAATGGTGGAAAGGGTATGTGAAGAAAAAGGACCCCCCACCCTTATACTGTTGGTGGGAATGTAGATCGGGACAGCCACTATGAAAAACAATTTACCTAAAAATATAATTACCATATGATCTAGCAATCTCACCTCTGGGCACATATCAGGAAAAAATAAAAAGTATAATTCAAAAAGATACATGCCCCCCAATGTTCAGAATGGCACTATTTACATACAGTAGCCAAGGTATGGAAGCAACCCAAATGTCCATTGACAGATGAATGGATAAAAATGTGCAAGAGGATATTAGTTAACTACAAAAATAATGAAATAATGCCATTTACAGCGATATGGATGGACCTAGAAATTACCATACTAAGTAAAGTAAGCCAGAGAGAGAAAGACAAATATCATATGGTATGGTTTAAATGTGGATAAAAGAGAGAGAGAAAGAGAAACAAATGAACTTATTTCCAAGACAGAAAGAGACTCACAGACATAGAAAACAAATTTATGGTTACCAAAAGGAAAGGTAGCAGAGGATAAATTAAGTGATTAGAATTAACATATATACACTATGATATGTAAAATAAATAAATAAGACCTACAGTACACCACAGGGAACTATACTCAATATTTTGTAATAACTTATAAGGAAAAGAAATATAAAAAAGAATATATACATTGTACAGCTGAAACTAACACAACATTGCAAATCACTGTAGTTTGATTTTTTTGTAATGTAGCTATGAGTTTTATCTTTAGCATGAATGTATTCTTTAGATGGAGTGCTTGTAATAATTTTAATAGTAGAAAACTTGGTACTTAAGGTACAATCAATTGTATTATATCATAAGGACTATAAAAGGGTGTGTTCTTGAAAGATATTTGTAAAATTTTCTTACTGTTATGTTCATAACTGAACTTCTATATCAAGTATAACTTCTGTATATGAAAAATTCTAATTAGGTCCAAGCTCTTCAAATTTAAATGAATTTCTTCATTTATTTCTATACTTATATTGCTACAGAGTAGAAAATTTGGTTCCTATATTTTTGGGGTTTTCTTACAATGTGAATCCATCATAGTCTTCATTTCAATTCTGTCACTCAGTCGTGTCTGATTCTTTGCAACCCCATGAATCACAGCACACCAGGCCTCCCTGTCCATCACCAACTCCCGGAGTTCACTCAGACTCACGCCCATCGAGTCAGTGATGCCATCCAGCCATCTCATCCTCAGTCATCCCCTTCTCCTCCTGCCATCAATCCCTCCCAGCATCAAAGTCTTTGCCAATGAGTCAACTCTTTGCATGATGTGGCCAAAGTACTGGAGCTGCAGCTTTAGCATCATTCCTTCCAAAGAAATCCCAGGGCTGATCTCCTTCAGAATGGACTGGTTGGATCTCGTTGCAGTGCAAGGGACTCTCAAGAGTCTTCTCCAACACCACAGTTCAAAAGCATCGATTCTTCAGTGCTCTGCCTTCTTCACAGTCCAACTCTCACATCCATACATGACATAGGAAAAACCATAGCCTTGACTAGACAGATCTTTGTTGGCAAAGTAATGTCTCTGCTTTTGAATATGCTATCTAGGTTGGTCATAACTTTTCTTCCAAGGAGTAAGCATCTTTTAATTTCATGGCTGCAGTCACCATCTGCAGTGATTTTGGAGCCCAGAAAAATAAAGTCTGACGCTGTTTCCACTGTTTCCCCATCTATTTCCCATGAAGTGATCTTATATATAACTTATGATCTTATATAAACTTATGATCATAGTCTTAGTAATCAATAAATCCAAATGAAAATTAAGAAGAAAGAAATTCTTAAATGCTCTAATTAGAAGCAAAGAATGGACTGAACTCTGGATTATTTCATACTTTACTTCACCCTTGAGCTGCTCTGGGTGGTGAGGGCCGTCAGTCTTGGTAAGTGGAAATTGAGACAGGATCATTGGTTGCAGGACTCTATAAGGGCTTAACACAGCAAAAGAGTAGACTAAAAAAAAAATCTGTCCTGCTGAAAAACATGTCAGGGACCAATTAATACTTTACAGATTTCAAAATAGAAGAATGAACGTCCATGACAATTAGAAATTCAGGATCTGACTTCTGCATGGATATAGAGATTGAATTATACTGGCCAAACAGTAAAATTCTTCCCTTTCTGAGATTATATAACTTTTAAAATGGCTTTTGGAATGGTAAAATTCCAAAGACTCTGATAAAAGTCATGTTATTGTGGTTGATCACATCTCTCACTCAAATCACAAAGAATTTGATTAGAAATAAGAAGCTCCTTGAAAGTTGTGATAGTAATTTTATATTTCAAATCCCTTATCCAAGAAGCAATTCATCTGGTTAATGAAAAGCAAACACAATTAGGGTTAGAACCTTCAAAAATTGAAGTGATCCTTAAATGAAAAGGAATATGAAATGAATGTTCTCTAAATTATTTAAATTCATTAAATAAGAAATATAAACTACAAAGTGAGACCCAAGTGCTCTGAACCTTGTGAAATACTAATAAGCTTTTCTGAGTAGTAACTACGTTAAGTTCCCAACTTAGTATTTTTCAACTTTACTATAGTGTGAAAGAAACACACACTCAGTAGAAACAGTAGTTCATATTTTAAATTTTGATCTTTTCCTAGATAAATGTTATATGATAGATGATGTTGGGGGTTGTGTCACTGAGTCACAGAACCTCAAAGAATACACTTACAACCATTCTGTACTCATATAATTATCTTGTTTTTCACTTTCAATATTCAATGAATTCTGAGATATTCAATGCTTTATTTAAAAAAATAGGCTTTATGTCAGATGATATTACCTAACTGTAGGCTAATTTATGGGTTCTGAGCAAATTTAAGGTAGGCTAGGCTAAGCTACAGAGAAGGCAATGGCAACCCACTCCAGTACCCTTGCCTGGAAAATCCCATGGATGGAGGAGCCTGGAAGGCTGCAGTTCATGGGGTCAATATGAGTTGGACACGACTGAGCGACTTCATTTTTCATTTTCATGCGTTGGAGAAGGAAATGGCAACCCACTCCAGTGTTCTTCCCTGCAGAATCCCAGGGATGGAGGAGCCTGGTGGGCTGCCGTCCATGGGGTCGCAGAGAGTCTGACACGACTGAAGCGACTTAGCAGTAGCAGCAGCAGCAGTCTAAGCTAGTAGATTCAGTAGTTTAAGTGTAACAGCTGCATTTTTGAATTATGAAATTTTAAATTTTTGATGGATTTATTGGGAAAATCCATATGTGTATATATTTATGTATATTGATAATGTGCACATTGATATGAATCTTCATGTATATATGCATAATAAATGAATTGGTAAATCACAAAGAAAATACAGGATTGTGAACAGATGGTAAATCTGAAATGATTACAGAAATGTTAATGTAGATGCTAGATAAAATAAAAAGTTCTGGAAATGTAATTAAAAGTTTCATTGCTTAGTTGCTTTGTTGTGTCCTACTCTTTTGTGGTCCCATGAACTGTAGCTAGCCAGGGTCCTCTGTCCTTGAGATTTCCCAGGAAGAACACTGGAGTGGGGTGCTGTTCCCTTCTCTGGGTGATCTTACTAACCCAGGGATGGAACCTGAATCTCCTGAATAGGCAGACATATTCTTCACCATTGTGCCAACAAGAAAGTATTTCTGGTGGTTATAACAGAGGAAACCAAAAATGAAAAAGGCAATATCTGAAATAAAATAGCTTTGATCTTTTTTAAGAGTTGATAAAATATACCAATTTTTAAAATTATGAAATATACAGTGAGGGACTTCCCTGGTGGTCCAGTAGTTAGGACTCTTTCCAGTGGAGGGGTGCATGTTTGGTCCTTGGTCAGAGAACTAAGATCCCACATGCCTTGTGGCCAAAAAAACCAAACCATAAAACAATATTATAACAAATTCATTAAAGACTTTAAAAACTGTTCACATAAAAAAAAAATCTTAAACACATACACACAAAATGAGAATCAAGGAATATAAATTCAAAGCAAATCCACACTTAGACACATTGTGGTGAAATTGCACAAAATTTAAAATTTTTGACCATATGCACACACAAAGGTATATTGCAATTTTAAAAAGGCATATTTACCTTAAAAATAATGAATAGAAATGCAACTGATATCTTAAAAAGAACAATAGAATCCTGAAGAAACAGAAAGGAAGGAAGGGAGGAAGGGAAGGAGGGAGGGAGGAAGAAAGGAAGGAAAGAGAGAGAAAAAGAAAGCAAGAGAATAAAATAAAGATAATTCAGTGAATTTTCTGCTATAATTCTATACCTATGCAATTTTGAGGACTCCAGGGATAAAGACTTAGACAGACAAATTGCAGGCTCTCAGCAGTTTCCTATAATATTGAATGTGTGTGGTTTATTTATTATTACAAACTCTTCATCTCTCTCTGTTACAGAATTATATTGCAGTTCCTTCCAGTATGAGTGATATATACTTCTCTACCCACAGGTTTCAGGCTTAGCCATGTGACTTGCTTTGGCCATTTATGTGACATAATTCAAGTAGAAACTTAAAATGTTCCTGTGTGGTCTAGCTTGCTTCTTGTGCTCCTGTAATCACCATGAGGAATATAACCTCCAAATATATGCTGCCCCTTTAACCTGGGCCCAGTAATGATATTCACGAACAAAGGGGAATCTAACCAGAAACACAGAGTCAAACCCATCCTACTTCACATTCTGAAGCAGTGATGTTTTGATTGCCTCACAGATTCATAAGGAAAATAAATATGCACTACTATAATCCATTGCAGATTTTTATCATGCAATATAATTGTAGCCATTGCTTCGAAAAACAGTGTGTTTCAAGAAGAAGGGAAGACCCTGCTTCCGAGGTCAGAGGCAGTGGCCCGGAGGAACCACCCCATGCTCAAGGCCAGGGTCAGGGGCCAGGAGGAGCCACCCCATGTCCGAGACCAGGGTTGGGGGCCGGAAGGAGTCACCCTATGTCCGAGGTCAGGGGCAGCAGCCGGGAGGAGCCACCCCGTGCCTGAGGCCAGGGTCGGGGGCCGGGAGGAGCCACCCTACGTCCGAGGCCAGGGTTGGGGGCTGGGAAGAGCCACTGATTAACACTCAGCACAAGTGACTGTGACAGCTGGTGCATTCTGCACAAGTGGCTGCGACGACCGGCGNCAGGGGCAGCAGCCGGGAGGAGCCACCCCGTGCCTGAGGCCAGGGTCGGGGGCCGGGAGGAGCCACCCTACGTCCGAGGCCAGGGTTGGGGGCTGGGAAGAGCCACTGATTAACACTCAGCACAAGTGACTGTGACAGCTGGTGCATTCTGCACAAGTGGCTGCGACGACCGGCGCACTTAGCAAGGCCGAGAGGAGTTACCCCACGTCCGAGGTCAGAGGGAGCAGACAAGAGTGCCAGGCTGTGATGGCACAGGAACAGCCGAGAGGAGCAACCCAGCATCTGAGGCCAGGGTTGGGGGCTGGGAAGATCAACCCGCGTCCAAGGAGTGGTGGCTACGCTGGCGCAGGAGGGCCTAGAGGAGCTATCCCACATTGAAGGTCAGGAAGGGTGGTGGTGAGGAGACACCCTTCATCCAAGGTAAGGAGCAGAGGCTGTGCTTTGATGGAGCAGCCATGAAGAGATACTGAAGAGAGAAGAAATCCAGCTCCACTCACCAGAACTCCAAANAGTTTAGTAAGATAAGTGGTGCTGTTTCATACTTTAATATCTCCTTAATATTTGACTTAATAGAAGACAGCAAGTTCTTTTCTTCAGTATTTGCTATGTTGTAATATCACACATCATAAAGCCCCTAGAAAAGTCTATTGTGTACCACCTTCTCCTTCTCCTCCTCCTCTTTCTTCTTCTCCTATTTAAATTGTTTGAACTGTCCTTTGAGAAATGCATCAATAAGTATGTTTCTTCTTTGTATAAAAGGATTCTTTCCTTGTATAAGAATTTCCTAAGAAGATGATTTTGTTTTTCTTGACCATTGACATTAAGCAAGAGAGTGAAGTGATTATATTTCAGATTCATAGTCAGGCTTCCTTGGTTTGAGGTTCACTGCTCTCTTGCTCTATGACCCTGGTTAAGTTTAAGTTTCCCTTATATCGTTTATAAAATGGGTCTAATAGCAACATTATGCCTACAGTACTATCAAGAGAATTAGGTAGGACGTAAGTGAAAAATGACGCTCCCTGGTGGTCTAGTCAGAGAAGCCTTTCTTCTGGAGAAGAAAATGGCTACCTGCTCAAATATTCTTGCCTGGAGAATCTTACGGACAAAGGAGCCTGGCGGGCTACAGTCCATGGGGTCACAGAGTTGGACACGACTGAGTGACTAACACTTTCACTTTCAAATGGAAAACATTTGGTTTATTTGCAGCCTGTAAACATAATCACTGGATAAAAATTGTCTGCTTTTATCTCTGATTTTAAGATTGTAAAATATAACACTAAGATAAACATATCAATAAATCACTCAAATAACCATGACTTCCACCTTAACCCCATTCCTAAGAAAGAAAGAAAAAAAAGGAAATAGCATGAACCTGGGATTATCAGATGCTTAAGACTTTTATGTAGAGTTGAAGTTTGCTTTATTTTTTTAATATTAAGGAAAGCATTTGAAACTATGTGCTAATTCTTTCTTATGTGTTTCTTTCCTAACACAATGTCTCTTAATATGATCTAGTAGAGAGAAAGAAGGGTGAAGATTGGTGCCTTTGCTTAAAGAAACTGTGGAAATAAGTACTAATCCAAATAATTTGAAAAAAGGCATAGAAGCACACAGTTTGGTTTTATTGAATGATTTCTTGTAATTGGTAGATTTATGCTTGCTTTGACCTTTGTTCTGGTTTATATAATGACTCAAAAATTACAACAAGTTTTAATCACATGCTGATTTCTCTTACTCAGTGGATCAATTCCAACCACACCATCAGGAGTACACTCTTTTATAGCAGTTGCAAGAAGGGTCACGCTTGCAATATGAATATCATCTTTCATTCCGCAATTTCAAAGCACTCTCGGTATTAGCTCAGTTCTCATAACAACTTTGTAGCTAGATATACAGTAAAAATTTCTCCTTTTTGCCTTGGGACATAGCTTAAGAGAGTAATAGCCTAAGATTGCACAAGGTTTTGCAAAGAGCCTATAGGGGATTCCTGAACTTCAGAGTAAACATTGTTTCTTCAGAGGAAAATAAATGGATGTTCTTGAAAATCAAATCTTTAAAAAGGGAGCTTATATGTTTTTGAACGTTAAACATTGGTAAAATATAAAACAATGTTAAAAGACACAGTTTAACAGTTCAGCAACAATCATACTCCTTTCATATTAGTCATTTTAAAAATGCTATTACTTATTATAACAAATCAATTCTGATAGTCTGTTAGATAAGTTAGGAGTTAGTAGGATTTTAAGAGCTGGGTATTTAGACTGTATTTTAAACATACCTTAGAATATCTGAATGTTGTGTTAGAGTAGAAAAGAATGCCTTTTCTGCCACAATATAATAAATTTTATGACATTAAAGTGGAGAATCAAGAAAAATAAAAGCTTCTTGGGCAGCTTCTCACCTGTAATATTTGCAAGAAATAAGCATTGAACTACTGTGTCTTCCTTTGAATGCCATAGTTTGGGGTTTCCCAGGTGGCTCAGTTGGGAAAGAATCACCTGCAATGCAGGAGATGCAGGAGATGAGGGTTCATTCTATGGGTGGGGAAGAT
>SJYA01001584.1:145794-166558 GCA_006410615.1 Neotragus moschatus
ATACCCTTGACTATACAGACTTTAGTCGGCAGAGTAATGTCTCTACTTTTGAATATGTTATCCAAGTTGCTCATAACCTTTCTTCCAAGGAGTAAGTATCTTTTAATTTCATGGTTGCAATCACCATCTACAGTGATTTTGGAGCCCAAAAAAATAGTCTGACACTGTTTCCACTGTTTCCCTATCTATTTCCCATGAAGTAATGGGACCAGATTACCTCTATTATTTATTTACCTTTTCTTGGTAAGATTTTTATTTTTGCGTGCTTTGCTATTATTATTACTTTTTATTGTTAGCATAGAAAAATCCTTTTTACATTTCTAATAAGACCAGTTTAGTGATATTGTTACTGCTCAGTTTCTAAGTCATGTCCAACTCTTTGTGATCCCATGGACTGCATTTAGTTTAGTGATGATGCATTTATTTTATTTTGGTTTAGTTTAATAAAGATGAATTATTTTATCTTTTGCTTATCTGAAAAACACTTATTTTCTCCTTCAATTCTGAATGAGAACTTTGTAAGGTAGGGAATTGTTAGTTGGCAGTGTTTTTTGTTTTTTTTTTGTTCTTTTAGCACTTTGAATGTCATGATATTCCCTTCTGGCATATAGCATTTCTACTAAAAAATCTGCTGATATTCTTATGGGGGTATCCTTTGCATAAAAAGTTGCTTTTCTCTTGCTGCTTTTAAGATTCTCTTTGTAGCCTTAACCTTTAACATATATATAACATATAATGTGCTTCATGTTTCTCTCTTTGGGCTTATCTTATTTGGAACAATCTGGGACTCCTGGACATGGATTTCTGTTTCCTTCACCAGATTAGGAAATTTTTCATTGATTATTTCTTCAAATAAATTTTCTGGTCTTTTCTCCCTACTCCTTCTGGGACATCTATAACACGCGTAATTCTATTTGATATTGCCCTAGAGGTCACTAATGTATTCTCACATTTTCAGATCCTTTCTTCATTTTGCTGCCTTTTCTGTTGCCCATTGCTTTATCTTCTAGATTACTGATTTATGCTTCTATTTTATTCATTTATTTTTGAACCACTTTAGTGTATTTTTTTCAGTTCAATTATGATTTTCTTGTGGCACTTTCTTATATTTTATGTCTCTTTGTTGAAGTTCTGACTGTGTTCATTCATTTTTCTCCTTAAATAGGTGAAAAAAAAAAATTTTTTTCCGCAAAATCATTACTTTGAACTCTTTATAAGGTAAGTTGCTTATCTCTGTTTTATTAAAATCTTTTTCTTTTTTTTTCTGGGGACTTGCCTTGTTTTTTGATTTGAAACATCCATACCTTCATCTTGCCTGTCTCTCTGTGTTTGTCTCATATATTAACTGAAATGGATTCCACCTTCAGTCTTGGAGGGAGTGGTTTCTGTAATCATTCTCTGTGGCCCAGAATCACAGTTTTCTCTGACCACTGGAGCCAGGCACTCCATGGCTGTTCCTTGTGTGGGGCTGAATGCACTTGCTGACTGTAGTAGGGCTATAACTGCTGCATGAGGAGGATGGGGTTTGAGTCACTTCCTTGTCCTGATTTCAACTCAGGCTTAGCACAGGGTACATAGTGCTCAGGATGCTGACCCAGTCCAGTTGGATATTGAGTATGCATAGGGTGGGCAGAGGGCAGAGCATTCACCCAATCCAGTTATGATGTAGGGTAAGTACAGCATGCTCTCTGATGTTAGCTGGATATAGGGAGAGCATCAAAAATGGTGTTTGTTGGCTCCGTCACCAACAATTTAGGATGAGATTGCAAAAATGGCATCTGCTAGTGCTTGTCCCCAGAAAAATAATGCTAGTTTCTGCCTCTCCAGCAGCCATTTTTAAATTAGTAAATAGGTCTCCCTTTCATATAGTCTAGATGCTTTTTAATCAGTTATTTCTGTGCTGGAATGCAAGGTGAATGGCTTTGCATATGAGTCCTTGGGGAGCAAGATCTTCATTTCTTATATTTATGATTCCTCTTGACTTAATCTCCATTGATTTTTCAGAACCAGACATTTTAAGGACTACTCTTTCCATTGCTAGTTCCCGAGATCAGTGTGCTTGATATGGGGAACAATTCTTTCACTCCTACCTACAAATGAGAGGGTATTTTTCAGGATGCCTCCCATTTGCAGGTGACCACATCTGGAGTGGTATCTTGGGTGAAACTGTGTCTCTGCCTCTCCAACCCTTCTTGATGAGTCTCTTTTGCCTTTTTTGTGGGGTCATTGTTCATCTAGTTCTCAGGTATATTCTACATGTAGATGTAAATTTGCTGTGTCTGTGAGAAGAGGTGAGTTTAGGGTCTTCCTACACCACCATCTTGAACTGTCACCGATGTACAGTTAAGTTACTTATAATCATTGAATGCTTGCTTTTCTTTCTTAGAATGTATTTTGGCCAGCTTTCAACTGAAGGATAATTTACTCTTTTTATTTATGTGGCACTTTTCTGAGGTTCCCCCCATGTTTTAAGGGTCTTTCAATTCCGGTTGATGGGAAGAAAAACTATTCCTATATATGGGTTTATTCAGCAAATTGTTCTGTTTACTTATTTCCTTTTTTTTTTTTCCTGTTCAAGTATTTTCCTCTCACACAGGTACAGATCAGATCCAGGAGACTTCAAGGTAAATATGAGGGCCCTCTGAATCTTTTTCTGTCTCTCTCTCTTTCTCTGAGCTCCTTCTTCTCTGATAGTCTGTTTCTCAAACTGTAGCCATGCTGAACTTTTCAACATTTGCTCTCTATCTTCTTAAATCAGCAGAGTTGCTTCATTCTTCTACTTGGATTTATCTTCTCTATGCTACATTCAAGGGACTTCTTCTAGGCCAGAATTTTCAAACACATGATATTTCCCTCTACCAATATTTGCAGTATCTGGTAATGTTTTAGCTTGTTACAACTAGAATGGTGCTACTGCATGTAGTACTAAGATCAGTGATGTTGCTGATAAATATCTCGCAATTCACAAGACAGCTCCCACTACCAATAATTATCTGATCCAAAATGTCAGTAGGATGCAAGGTTAAAAAACCTTGCTCTAGGCTGCAGTCCATGGGGTCGCAAAGAGTCAGACACAACTGAGTGACTGAACAACAAGGCAATTTCTAGAAATGCCATTTTTGTTCATAGAAATTAATCATCCATTGTTTAATATTGCACAGCAGAATTTTATATTTTCTTTACTTTTCTAGTTTAAGGTGAAAATACAAATTGAGTAACTCTTTCTACATCATGGCCCAAAGTGGAAATTCTTCTTGCCTCTTAATAGTAATAATTACATATTCTTTATTCTTCTACTTGCATTTATACTTACATTTACTAAAAAGTTTACAGATCCTTTGAACCTGTATAATCCAAGTTTAAGTTTTCCTCTGATCTTACTTGTACTTACAATATACTAAGGGGTAGGTCACAGTTAACAGATATTTGAGGATACTTACTTTATATAGTAGAAGAAAATTATAACACAGAAAATAATTTATACCTCAATTTTATTTCCAAAACTTCTCTAAAACTCATAGGTTATATCTTTTAGAAAGTTTTCTGAAATCTTCTTGCCTAGTACCAGCAGGCTCCATTTCTTCAGAGTTTTATCTTAGTTCCATTAGGCAAAAGTAAGTTTTCAGTACATTTAGGGAATTGCTGGGCAAGATCCAGAAAGGGAAAAACATGAGGAGAAAAGCCCAGAGGGAAGGCTTTTCCCTCCTGGGCTCAGTCAGTGTCATGCCTTTCAAGTTCCTAATTTTAGTCCTTGAATCTAATTTCTTCCCAAGATTATTGACATTGGGGTGTTCACTTCTACCAGTGGAAATCTCTAACTGGAGGTATAATCTTGCATTGTACATACCTCAAAGGTATGAGTTATTGTCTGAACTTCTCCAAACTAAAACCAGTGCATTTTAATAATTTCCCTATAGTGAACTGAAGAGTATGAAAAATGTCTTTTAATTTTTCTGAGCTTCTGAGGCAGTCATTCAAGCAAAAATTATGATGTATTGATTATATCTAGTGCAGTAGTTAAATGCCCAGACTGACACAAGAAAAATTCAGATTGGATCATACTCTCACTTACCAGCTCTGT
Organism: Neotragus moschatus; assembly: GCA_006410615.1. Lineage (NCBI taxonomy): Eukaryota > Metazoa > Chordata > Mammalia > Artiodactyla > Bovidae > Neotragus > Neotragus moschatus. The sequence goes on from SJYA01001584.1 coordinate 149,876, forward strand.
GACTTTCAAAAAGTTACTGTGTCTCAGTATAAAAAGTGTCTCAGTATTTTCCTCTGTAGAACTGAGATAAAAGTACATTACTATTAATACAGTAAAGTAATAGTCCAATACTATTATTTTTATATATTATTGAATTATTATAGAACTGTAATATTATCGATGATAGTCTAGAATGATGATGATAGTACTTTTGTTGATATTTGAAATAATTTACATTCAATTTAGCTTAAGTAAAATAGTTGAGGAATGATTAAAAAAGAATACATATCTTAGCAAAGTTATAACTTATTTGAAAAAATTGTGGTCTCAACATTTGTTTTTAATGCTCTGCATGAGGGTTCATGAAATCTAATTGCTATTTGCATTTGTAATTAAGCAAAATAACTGATGTGCAGTAAACAAAAGAAGGAAAGAAAAAGAAAGCAAGGAGGGAGAAAAGCAAGAAAAATTGCTTTCTTTGAGAATTTGTTGGCTCTTTTATATGTTAATTCATTCAATTTACAAAGTATTTATGTTTAGCATACTATTTTATAAGAATTTGAAGTTCAGAAATGTATTTCAGAATATTAATCTTATGAACTGTGATACCAGAATTTGAAAACGGCTTCTAACTACGGTGTGTGTGATCAGTTGCTTCAGTTGTGTCTGACTCTGCAACACTATGGATTGTAGCCCCACAGGCTTCTTTGTCTATGGGATTCTCCTGGCCCGAATACTGGAGGGGGTTGCCGTGTCCTCCTCCAGAGAATCTTCCCCACCCATAGAATGAACCCTCATCTCCTGCATCTCCTGCATTGCAGGTGATTCTTTCCCAACTGAGCCACCTGGGAAACCCCAAACTATGGCATTCAAAGGAAGACACAGTAGTTCAATGCTTATTTCTTGCAAATATTACAGGTGAGAAGCTGCCCAAGAAGCTTTTATTTTTCTTGATTCTCCACTTTAATGTCATAAAATTTATTATATTGTGGCAGAAAAGGCATTCTTTTCTACTCTAACACAACATTCAGATATTCTAAGGTATGTTTAAAATACAGTCTAAATACCCAGCTCTTAAAATCCTACTAACTCCTAACTTATCTAACAGACTATCAGAATTGATTTGTTATAATAAGTAATAGCATTTTTTAAATGACTAATATGAAAGGAGTATGATTGTTGCTGAACTGTTAAACTGTGTCTTTTAACATTGTTTTATATTTTACCAATGTTTAACGTTCAAAAACATATAAGCTCCCTTTTTAAAGATTTGATTTTCAAGAACATCCATTTATTTTCCTCTGAAGAAACAATGTTTACTCTGAAGTTCAGGAATCCCCTATAGGCTCTTTGCAAAACCTTGTGCAATCTTAGGCTATTACTCTCTTAAGCTATGTCCCAAGGCAAAAAGGAGAAATTTTTACTGTATATNTTTTTGATTCCTTCCTAGGGTTTCTGTCTCTCAATTTATATAACCTAAATTTCTTGAATTTTGTGCACTTTCCATTAGAATACTTTTAATAATCACAGTAATTTTAAATGTCGTGCTTGAGAATGCTACATGTATGCCATATCTGACTGCATTTCTTATACTTTCTTTGTCTCCTTAGACTGTGAGTTGTTTTGCTTGTTCCCCCCCCCAACCTTTCGGTATACCTAATAATGTTTTGTTGTTCAAAGCTAGACATGTTTTATCAGGTAACAGAAACGGAGGTGAATAATGATGTGTGGTAATCCGGATGGGAGTTGGACTTTAATGTTTGCTATAGCTGTAGGTGTCAGAGGCCTCTAGTAATTTTATTTTTGTTTCTCCTTCTGACTTTGAACTTCTATTTATATTCCTCCTAAAAGAGAATCTGTGTCATGCAGCTCTCCCAGTAGTGATGCATTATTGTTATGCTGGAGCCCTATTGATGTGATAGTCAGCTATAGGGAACCCTTCTATAACCTTCCAATTTAATATCTGTCTTGTAGTGAGCTTCTGTGTTTGCCCTGTGACTTTCACAAGTGTTTCTTCTTGCATGGTTTCTCAATCCTTAACCCACTGGGTAAGACAGGGAGGCTAGAGGAAACTGGAGTGAGAAGAATGTCTTTTTCCCATGGCTGTGGGACAAGGCTCTGGTAGTCTTTCCCCCTGGAGAGTAGCCCTTTGCTAAAAAGAAAGTTCTGTGCTTATTTTACAAAGATTACTTTCCCCTCACCTCTTAGGCTCATGAGNGTAAGACAGGGAGGCTAGAGGAAACTGGAGTGAGAAGAATGTCTTTTTCCCATGGCTGTGGGACAAGGCTCTGGTAGTCTTTCCCCCTGGAGAGTAGCCCTTTGCTAAAAAGAAAGTTCTGTGCTTATTTTACAAAGATTACTTTCCCCTCACCTCTTAGGCTCATGAGGGAATATGTTTTCAAGTATTCACAGAGAGAAACTGGTGAGATTCCTGGAAAAATATGGGAGTCCCTCTAAGAAGTCAGTCCCCAGGAGTTTCTCATTCTTGTTCAGTCTCTAAGTCATGTCCAACTCTTTGTAACCCCATGAACTGCAGCACACCAGGCTTCGCTGTCCCTCACTATCTCCCCAAGTCAAGAGTTTTCTCCAGTACCACAGTTTGAAGGCATCAATACTTTGGCACTCAGCCTTCTTTATGGTCCAACACTCACATCCATGCATGACTACTGAAGTAATTTTGCAGCCCAAGAAAATAAAGACTGACACTGTTTCCATTTTTCCCCATCTATGTGCCATGAAGTTATGGGACTGGATGCCAATAAATTGGTGTCATCTGCATATCTGAAGTTATTGATATTTCTCCTGGCAATCTTGGTTCCAGCTTGGGATTTATCCAGTTCAGCATGATGTACTATGCATATATGTTAAATAAGCCTGATGACACTATACAGCCTTTCTCTTAGCCTAAACAATACTCAGCCTCTAGCAATTAGTCAAAATAACCATTTAATTCTTCCCAATTTATGACTCCAGAAGTTTTCACTCTAGGTAAGCAGATCTAAGCTGTGACTCCCTGATTTCTTTTGCAACATATGTCAGTGTGGCTATCTGCCCTATAACTTCAGTTTTCTGCTGCTGCTGCTAAGTCATCTCAGTCGTGTCCGACTCTGTGCGACCCCATAGACGGAAGCCCACCAGGCTCCCCCGTCCCTGGGATTCTCCAGGCAAGAACACTGCCTGGGTTGCCATTTCCTTCTCCAATGCATGAAAGTGAAAAGTGAAAGGGAAGTCGCTCAGTTGTATCCAACTCTTAGCAACCCCATGGACTGCAGCCTACCCGGTTTCTCTGTCCATGGGATTTTCCAGGCAAGAGTACTGGAGTGGGGTGCCATTGCCTTCTTCGTCAGTTTTCTAATGAATGCAATGAACTGTATTGATTTTCAGTTTGCCCAGCTTTTATGGATGTGTGTGATTACAAGGATGGAAAAGACTTCCAAACTCCTTACATGGAGTTATTATGATTTTTAACAATGCACTATTATTCAGAATAACATCAATTCATTTGCTCAGTAAAGATTTATTGAGCGCCTATTCTACATCAGGCCCTGCACTAAGTGTAGCCAATCAGAGAAGAAGAGAAGAGAAGCCAATCAGAATGTGTCTTTGAAATCCCTTTCTGCTGGTAAAAGACAAGCTGATTTTTTTGCTGTCCTAATTACTAGAAAGAATGCCAAGGTTCTCTAAAATAAAAGCTGTCTTCTTCCATTCTGCATGGGTGTCACACTGTCAGATGTGTAAATTATATGCAGAGGTATTTGTTTCTTCCTCCTGGTGTCAAGCTGTTGAGTGTGATTTGTACTTCGTGCTGCTGTGCTTCAGGCGAAGGAGGAGGTGACAACTCAGATTTGAAGAATTAGACTAATTGCAGTAAACACCCAAGGTTTTCAAGGAATGTACAAATATAGAAAATCAATTTTATAGTATTATTAGCCAATTTTATAGTGTGTAATAATATATTTATGAAGCTTCAGCCCTAAAAATAGGAATAAAGATGATGAATATAAACAAAAATAAAATCAAAGTGGGCTCTATGCCCAGAAATCCNGTGACAACTCAGATTTGAAGAATTAGACTAATTGCAGTAAACACCCAAGGTTTTCAAGGAATGTACAAATATAGAAAATCAATTTTATAGTATTATTAGCCAATTTTATAGTGTGTAATAATATATTTATGAAGCTTCAGCCCTAAAAATAGGAATAAAGATGATGAATATAAACAAAAATAAAATCAAAGTGGGCTCTATGCCCAGAAATCCAGAGCAATAAACTAAGTGTAGCAGGAAAATATTGCTGGGAAAAAACAAAAGAGAGAGAGAGAGAGAGATTTTATACACACACACACAAAGAAACACTTTGAAAATACCTTCTTCCAAATTTGAAAGGGTTGAACATCTTAGCTATGGGAGGAAACCAACAGTTTTCCACAAAGACCATATAAATGTCTATGAAAGTAAAAGTGAAAGTGAAGTCGCTCAGTCGTGTCCGACTCTTTGCGGCCCGTGGACTGTAGCCCACCGAGTTCCTCTGTCCATGGGATTCTCCAGCCAAGAATACTGGAGTGGGTTGCCATTTTCTTCTCCAGGGGATCTTCCCAACCCAGGGATCGAACCCAGGTCTCCCACAATGCAGGCAGATGCTTTAACCTTTGCACCACCAGGGAAGCCCATGAGCCCTTAAATTTGAGAATTATGATTCTGATGATCAGAAATGATATCCTGCTTGTCAAAGCTCAAGATCTCAACTAGAATTAGGTCTCCTGGCTGCCTGTTTGTGGTTTCATCTACAGACAAGAACTATATCTATGGTTTATTGTTCTTCATAAGCAAGTCTTAAATACATGTAATTAGTAGAAGGTAGAAAGACAAAATAAGCTGCAAAAAATAAAGGCACCAATATAAATAACTAACATAGATTTGTAAGAGTGACAGATATGGTACAAAAATCAATTAATATATAGGTACCTCATTTTATCATTATATTTTGTTATATTTAAAATAAAAATATTTGGTAAATTTTGTACCAATATATGTCTCCTTTATCTGCCTGCCAAGCAGGAGACATATGTTCGATCTCTGAGTTACAAAAATCCCCTGGAGAAGGAAATGACAACCCACTCCAGTATTCTTGCCTGGGAAATCTCATAGACAGAGTAGCTTGGTGGGCTACAGTCCACGGGATCTCAAAGAGTGGGACATGACTTAGTGACTAAAACAACAACAACAAAATGTCTCCGTTAGGTCAAGAAAAAAAAAATTAATTCTGAATACTGTAATAAAAGCAATTGAAAAAACAATAAATTTTTTTTCTCTCCATCAAACATGTTAGATATAATTTTTCATGAAATAAGTTGTGGTTTGATTCATGGACTGCTAGTAGCTATTGATAAATAGCTTTGAATCAATATGGACTTTGACTGCACTCCAGTCAGCACTGGTTTATCAATTTTTCAAAATACCAGAAATAGAAACACAAAGCATGCTTGACCAATCAACACTGACTTTTGGAACTGAAATATAATAACATCACTGTTAAATTCTGTGATTGTTCTTTTACATTTTAAAAATTATTTGGCATCGTATCTTTAAAGAGATTATATCTATATTTCTGCTTCTAAAGTGGCAAAGTCTTTGGCAGGGCAAAGAATGTTTGTTATTCTTTCAAAATGTTAGGTGCACATTAAAACAGTTTTAAAAAATCTCTCACAAATTTTTCTCTTTAATTATGAAGTCTGTACTTCAGTATATTTGAACATAATGAAAAAGTATGGTCTTATATAGGTCATGAAGATAATTCAAATTAAATATGCCTGTGCCAGCAGTGGGGAAAACATGGAAAGGCAGAGGATAGTGTAGGTAAACCAAATAAAACCAACATGGCATGAGGGAAGTAGAGACTGATTCTGGACTCAGAGAATGGATAAGAACCCAGATAGTCAATCAAGAGAGGAGGATTATAACAAGTAAATGAACCCAGGGAATCTTTGTAAACAAGATGTATGTGAATAACTAGTGGCTGAAGGAGTGGAAATGGAGATGTTTCAGAGATTTGCATTAGAGGAAATTGATGGGAAGGAGCAGAATATATGTTTATCTATGTCTCCTAAGACATTCCTTCTCAAACTTTGAAGTACATACAAATAACCTGGGGACCTTGTTAAAATGCATATTTGAAATCCATGCATATTTTGAAAAATGCATATTTTCAGTCCAGAAGCCTGGGATCTCCTAACAAGGACCCAAGTGATGTCTGTGGTGTTGGTCTACGGATCACACTTTGTATAGCAATATTCTAGAACATTCACTTTATTTTAGCTCTGGCAATATGAAGAAATTTCTAGTTACTGAGCTGAGCTAGTTATTATAATTCATTTAATATTATAAATGGTATTAGAAGCCAAAATTTGAACTGATTACATTCATAAAGTATGAGATACTGCTGTACTGCTGCTAATTTTAACAAGAAAACTGATATGAAGTATCTTAGATACCTAGATTTTTCCCTATTTGAATTTAAAAGTTTTTGTTTATGCAGTGATATTTAGTTTTGTATAGTCACCCAGGGAATCATCCACCCAATTATATAGGAAAATTAGTTGCTATGAGGATGAATGGTTAGCTAGTGTTCTGTATCTTACTGTATCAAGTTGGCTAGATCATAGTAGGATTTGTTTTCTTCAGTCTAAAGAGAAAATGGTTTGACTTAAAGAGTTTCATTTCATTGTAGACAACAATGTTTGTTTTTTTTTAAACCTCATTTAGAAATATGCCAGTGTTCTCATATAAAGCAGTTATTTAAGTGAGTGATATTTTGGAATAGGGCTTTTTGAAACAAAAGAAGTACACTCAGCCTTTTCACTGAAGGTAAGAAATTTAAGGTTTAAAAAATGTGAATTAAGTTGGTCAAAAGTTTAACAACAATATTCTTCTTTCTGAATTGTTCACTTGTTCAGTCACTAAGTTGTGTCCAGTTCTTTGTGAACTCATGGACTGAAGCATGCCAGACTTCCCTGACCTTCACTATCTCCCAGAGTTTGCTCAAACTTATGTCCATTGAGTTGGCAAGGCCATCCAACCATCTCATCCTATGTAGCCAACTTCTCCTCCTGCCCTCAGTATTACCCAACATCAGGGTATTTTCTAATGAGTCAGTACTTCACATCAGGTAGTCAAAGTATGGGAGCTTGAGCCTCAGCATCAGTCCTTCCAGGGAATATCCAGGGTTGATTTCCTTTAGGATCGACTGGTTTGATCTCCTTGCTGTCCAAGGGACTTTCAGGTCTTCTCCAGCACCACAATTTGAAAGCAGCAATTCTTCAGCACTCAACCTTCTTTATGGTCCAGCTCTCACATCTGTACATGACTACTAAAAAAACTATAGCCTTGACTATATAGACTTTTGCTGGCAAAATGATGTCTCTGCTTTTTAATATGCTGTCTAGGTTTGCCATAGCTTTTCTTCCAAGAAGCAAACATCTTTTAATTTAGTGGCTGCAGTCACTGTCTGTAGTGATTTTAGAGCCTTAGAAAATAAAATCTGCCAGGTTTCCACTTTTTTCTCACCTGTTTGCCATGAAGTGATGAGACTAGATGCCATGGTCTTCATTTTTTGAAAGTTAAGTTTTAAACCAGCTTTTTCTGTCTTCTCTCTCACCCTCAAAAAAAAGCTCTTTAGTTCCTCTTCACATTCTGCCATTAGAGTGGTATCATCTGCAAATCTGAAGTTGTTGATATTTCTCCCAGTAATCTTGATTCTAGCTTGTTATTCATCCAATACAGCATTTCCCATGATATACTCTGCGTATAAGTTTAATAATCAGGGTGAAAATATAGAACCATGATGTATTACTTTTTCAGTTTTGAACCATGATCTCTTGTTCCATATCCATTTCTAACTGTTGCTTCTTGATCTGTATATGGGTTTCTCAGGAAGCAGGTAAGTTATTCTGATATTTCCATCTCTTTAAGAATTCTCCACAGATTTTTGTGATCCACACATTCAAAAGCTTNTTTAATCTTGTTCTCATCTGTTTTTAAGGCCTCGCCTGTTTAACCTTGGAGAGCCAAGTGAAGTTGTCTGATGTAAACCTGCAGGCCCCGTGCAAAGTACTACAGCCTGATTTTGAAATCATTGAGCGTTTCTACATTCAGCTTAGCTGTTAAGAAATCTGGAAGTTTTCGGCCGAACTGGTGAAAGCTATGCAACAAACATTCCACATAATTGAACTGCAGCTTGGGTTCTTCATTACTGGCATTCTCCCCATTTTCTGCTTCTTCTGGAGGGAGAGGCATGTACTCCAATAACTTATCAAATAATTTTCNAGCTGTTAAGAAATCTGGAAGTTTTCGGCCGAACTGGTGAAAGCTATGCAACAAACATTCCACATAATTGAACTGCAGCTTGGGTTCTTCATTACTGGCATTCTCCCCATTTTCTGCTTCTTCTGGAGGGAGAGGCATGTACTCCAATAACTTATCAAATAATTTTCTTAAATTTGTTTCTAGCTTTTCCATGTCACCACAAAATGAACTCATTTCGGCCAAGAGTTTTAATACCTCCAACTGTATATCAAGACCTTCCACTGGGGTAGCCAAGGAACTGAGGTTAGGGAGAACTTGCTCACAGAAATAAGTCACAAACCTTATGGAATGAACATTTTTAGAGAAGAGGGGTACCGCCTGCCGAGTGCACTGTAAAAGCCTGTCCACACAGTCAGGGTCCAAGGGGCTGAAGGTTTGCTCCAGGTCAGCCTGCTCAGCCACCAACTCTACCAGTTGCTGCCTTCCACTCACTGTCTGTAAGCTTTTTAACCCAGACAGTATCTTCATGAACAGGACAAATTCTTCACCAGTCACATGTTCTAGCACCTTNAAAATACAACAGAAGAAAATCTTGAAATTCTACGGTGGTTCTTAGGGCATATATGATCTTATAAACAAGCTGCGTGTAGCACTGATGAACAGTGCTGAAATCAACTGCGTCCCTGTGTGTTAGAGAAGTTCACTAAAAGGTAATGGAAGCTTACCTTTTTGGATTCAGTTAGTATAAGTTCCTCTACTTCCTTTGTTAAGACTTCATCTGGTAAAGTCTTAAGTTTTGTAGAAAGGAATTTAATTGCTCGTCCTCTAACAATGTCCTCTCCTTGAAGTATTTGGCTGAACAAGCCACCTAAAGTCCCTTTTGCATCCATCTTAAATATACTTAAGCGGGCGTTGTTCACTAAGTTAAATTCTGCAGAGTCATCTGTTTGCAAAAGTTGGGTTAGGATATCTGCCACTTGGAGATTTTCTCCAGTGGCAAACTGAAGCAGCCCTTTAATTGCTTGACATCGAATCGATACGTCTTCATCTTCACAGAGATCTAACTGTGTATTGATAGCAGAATCAGCCAATTCTGGAAAATGCTTGAAGAATTTTGGAATAAACTGAGCTGCTAATCTTTTTTCCTTGGTGCCGCCTTTCACACAACCCAGTATCACTTGATAAGCATCTTTGTGTTGACCCACTTGCTCCGTGGCATCGGCATCTTAGCTCCTCCACGGTCGGCATGGTGAACCTGCTGTTCTTGTCGTCGTCGTCAACGGCGCCCCCGCCGCCTCCGAGGTTCTCCAAGCGTGCTACCCGCACTACTCGGCCTCCAGCTGCCGCCAGTGCCGCCGCCAGTCCTGAATTTTCCCTTTAAAGATAGGGACAGAGTTCAAAGAATTTCTCTTAATTATTGTGATCTTTTCCTTGTTTGTTAGCTTCATGGAGATAAAATTCACATGATATACAGTTCACCCATTTAAAATGTACAAATCAGGTTGTGTTTTTTTTACTGTATTGGAAGACATTGTATAGCTATCACTATAGTCAATTATAGAATGTTTTCTACACTTAAAAGAAACCTCAAACACATCAGCAGTGACTTCTAATCTCCTTTTACCCCTTTATGTCTAGAAAACAATAAATCTAATTTTTGTCTCTCTATATTTGTATATTCTGGACATTTCATATGAATAAAAGCATGTAGCCTTTTGTGTTTGCTTAGCGAAATGTACTCACAGTTCATCCATGTGCAGCATATGTCAGCACTCCATTCTTTTTATCTTGTTGAATAATATTTCATTTATGTGCCTGCAGTATTTTATTTATCTATTCACCAGTTGAAAGACACTTGAATTTTTTTCTGCTTTTAGCTATTATGACCATTTTTCTTTTGATATTCATACACAAGTTTTTGGGTAGACATATGCTTTCATTTGTCTTGAAAATATACCTAGGAGTAGAACTGTTAAGACATATGGTAACTTCTTCAGTTTAACCAACTGAAAATCTAAGACTATTTTCCTAAGTAATTGCACCATTTTACAACATCATCAACATTACAGGAAAGTTGAAATTTCTCCATATCCTCATCAACATTTGTTCTTAAATGTGTTTTTATTTATAGCCATATTAGTGTTTGTGATGTGGTGTCTTATCATGGTTTTGATTTTTGGTTCTCTAATGACTAATAATTTTGAGTATGTTTTAATGTGTTTATTGGTCAGTTGTTCATTATCCCTAGAAAATATCTATTTGTATCTTGTACCCATTTTGTAGAAAGGCTATATATTTTATGCTGAGCTATGAATGATTTTCATACATTCAGGATACTGGCCTTTTATCAGGTATAATATTTGCAAATGCTTTCTCTCAATACAAGGATTACCATTTCATTTCCTTGGTGATATCCCTTGAGGCACAAAGTTTCAAATGTGGATGCCCAATTTATATGTGTTTTTTTTTCTTCTTTTGCTTTTGGTTGTTTTTCATATCTAAGAAATTTTCTAACCAAATATCATGAAAACTGATTTGAATTTTTCCCCTAAAAGTTGTAAATGTAGCTGTTGCATTATGTTTATGATCCATTTCCAGTAATTGTTTAATATGGTGAGGAGTTTGAGGCATCAGTCAGTCAGTTCAGTCACTGAGTCATGTCTAGCTCTTTGTGACACCATGGACTGCAGCATGCCAGGCTTTGCTGTCCAGCACTAACTCCAGAAGCTTACTCTATATCATGTCCATTGAGTTGGTGATGCCATCCAACTATCTCATCCTCTGTTGTCCCCTTCTCCTCCCACCTTCAAACTTTCCCATCATCAGGGTCTTTTTCAATGAGTCAGTTCTTTGCATCAGATGGCCAAAGTATTGTAGTTTCAGCTTCAGCATCTATCCTTCCAATGAATATTTAGGACTGATTTCCTTTAGGATAAACTGGTTTGATCTCCTTGCAGTCCAAGGGACTCTCAAGAGTCTTCTCCAACACTACAGTTTAAAAGCATCAGTTGTTTGATGTTTAGATTTCTTAATAGTCCAACTATCACATCCATACATGACTACTGGAAAAACCATAGCTTTGACTAGATGGACCTTTGTTGGCAAAGTAATATCTCTGCTTTTTAATATGCTGTCTAGCTTGGTTATAGCTTTTCTTACAAGGGGCAAGCATCTTTTAATTTCACAGCTGCAGCCACCATCTGCAGGGATTTTGGAGCCCCAAAAAATAGTGTCTCACTGTTTCCATTATCTCCCCATCTATTTGCCAGGAAGTGATGAGATGATCTTGCCAACATTTTCACTCTTCTCTTTCAGTTTCCTCAAGAGGCTCTTTAGTTCTTCTTTGCTTTCTGCCATAAGTGTGGTTTCATCTGCATATCTGAGGTTAGTGTTATTTCTCCCAGCAGTTTTGATTCCAGCTTGTGCTTCATCCAGCCTTGCATTTTGCATGATGTACTCTGCCTAGAAGTTAAATAAGCAGGGTGACAATATATAGCCTTGACATACTCCTTTCCTAATTTGGAACCACTCTGTTGTTCCATGTCCAGTTCTTACTGTTGCTTTTCTCAGGATGTAGGTAAGGTGGTCTGGTATGCCCATCACTTTTAGAATTTTTCACATTTTGCTGTGATCCACACAGTCAAATGCTTTGGTGTAGTCAATAAAATAGAAGGCATACTAGAAGTATACATTAATTCTTTTGTGTGTAGATAAACAGTTGTCCCTCTACCATTCAGTGAAAATAATATTATTTTTTCATTAAATTGTTTTGGAAAACTTGTCATCAGTTAACCAATAATTGTGAGAGTTTATTTTTGAATTCTAACTTCTATTTCACTAATTTATATTTCTATCCTATGCTGGCATCATACTATCTTGATAATTATATCTTTAAGATAAGGTCTTGAAATCAAGATGTGTGAATCATCCAACTTTGTTCTTCTTTTAAAATATTCTTTAACTATTACTTCTTTACATTTGCATATAAGTTTAGGACCACTTATTTATTTGTTCAAAAAGATAGATAAGATTTCAATAGGGATTTTATTGAATCCATAGGTTATTTTGAGTATTATTGCCATTTTAACAATGTTACATCTTCTTATGAGTATTATTGGGAATATCTTTGAGGTAGCTTCCAATTTACTTAGGTCTTCTTTGATTTGTTCAGCAATGTTTCAGGCTTCTTGTTACATAATCTTACACTTTTGGTTAAATTCATATTTAGACATTTCATTCTATTTTATGTTATAGTACTTAAATGGATTCGTTTTAATTTCATTTATGAAAAAGATTTTAATTTTATTGTTTTGTTTATATTAATTGAAATATTTGAAAATTCATTTATGGTTCATTACTACCCTGTGGAAATATAGTAGATGTTTTCTTTGATCTTATAACCTGCCACATTGCTGAACTGTTACATTAGTTCTAGTAGTATTTAGTTGCCAACATATATTAATCTTTTTTCAATTTATTGAGACTTGTTTTATCATCTAACTTGTGGTGCATTTGAGATGAAAGTGTGTCCTACTGCTGTTGTGTGCAGTGTTCTTAAATGTCGTCAGGTCTAAATGGTTTATGCTGCTATTTACATATTCTGTTTCTTGATTAACCCTCAACATTGTGGCTCCATCCTTGCTAGTGTTCAGATCTCAACTATTTCAACACTAGTGTTGAAATATCAACTGTTATTTTTGAATTATCTATTTCTTCTCCCAAATATATTCATTTTTGCTCCCTGTATTTTGAAGTGCTTCTTTTTAGGTCCATAAGTTTATAATTGTTTTGTCTTCTTAATTTTTTAAACACTTAATCATTATAAAATGTCCCTGTTTATTTGTAGTGATACTTTTCATCATAAACTCCATTTTGTCTGATGTTAATATAACCATTATAACTGTCATATGGTTGCTGTTTATATGCATATCTCATCCCATCCTTTTACTTTCAACTTATTAGACACAGCTTGCATTTAAAGTATGACTCCTGTAGAAAGCATACAGGTGGATATTTGCATATTACATGTTGTTTACTTATATTACAATCTCTGCCTTTGGGTATGGTTGATTTTGTCTGCCATTGTGGTGTTTGTTTTCTACATATCACATCTTTATTCTTCTCTTCTTCCTACTCCTTTTTTTTCATTAATTAAATGTTATTAGTTGTTAATCCTAAACTTAGTTGGATTAAATTTTGCCTATATCTGTTGAATATTAAATTTTATACCACAATTACTCAACTTAAACAAAGAATTCACTAACCAAAGTTATCTGAAGAATACATTGCTTACAAAGAAACATCCTAAGAAATCCATAAAGGTTAGTTCAAAATAAACATAATTCAGAATATAACTATTCAAAAGCCCACTTCACATAAAATTTTATATATACATATATCACTGTGTACATTTTATAATAGGATATTTAATGTATTGCCAAAGTACATTCAGTGCTTTCCTTATAGTCATAGAATGCATCACTATGGAAAAAATAGATGAATAGATAAACTAAACAGCTAGACGTACCATGGTTTATCAGTTTTAACTGTTATTATACTTAGAATCTATTATGCACTATATAAAATATAAGATTTCTTCTGTGCTGAAATGGTTGTTTTATTACATCTTTCATTTGGATTATTTTAGAGTGATGTCTCAATTATACTTTGGTTCCATGAATATTTATCTTGTCCCAGTGTTAAATTTCTCAGAGAAGGCAATGGCACCCCACTCCAGTACTCTTGCCTAGAAAATCCCATGGATGGAGGAGCCTGGTAGGCTGCAGTCCATGGGGTCGTGAAGAGTCGGACACAACTGAGCGACTTCACTTTCACGCATTGGAGCAGGAAATGGCAACCCACTCCAGTGTTCTTGCCTGGAGAATCCCAGGGACAGGGAAGCCTGGTGGACTGCCGTCTATGGACTCGCACAGAGTCGGACACGACTGAAATGACTTAGCGGCAGCAGTGTTAAATTTATTTGGATTCTAAAAAGTTATAGCCTCAATTTTATTTCATTTCTGAAAAAAACTATAGATTTAGTTTCTAAGCATAAAAAGAACTGAATTTTCAAGCATTTTATTTTTAGATTATAATGAAATGTGTAGAAACACTGCCCACATATAGAGAGACATGTAAACAACCTATCTTTTCTAAGATCAAACATTTTTTTTTTTTTTTCTCTCTTTAGTTTCCTATATTGAAACTGTTGGAAAATGAAGCTTTTTGGATCACATTAACCCTATTTAGCACTGCTATGAGATGATTATGAATTCTCATGAAATGTAAGTGGAGCAATTGGCCAATATCTTTAATTATTATTTAGCCAATATTAATCAATTTTGAAACAAATGTTAATTTATTTTTTATGTTCCACAGTATAGATATTCTCTTAGATAGGTCTAGCAATTTTCTTATTAAAACTAATTGTTTATATATTTTTTTGAGTATTGTAAAGGGAATCTTTCTACCATTGCATTTATAAGAGGTTACAATTTTATATAAAATATTTCTTATTTTTTTAATTTTAATTGTGCTGGCAGTCACTTTATTGAATACTCTTATTTTTAATTTTGATTGGATTTTCAGGGAATGTAATGACATCACTATGACCCATGTACAGTATGAAATGTACAATGTAATGACCTATGAACAGTATGAAAAGGCAAAATGATAAGATACTGAAAGAAGAAATCCCCAGGTAAGTAGGTGCCCAGTATGCTACTGGAGATCAGTGGAGAAATAACTACAGAAAGAATGAAGGGATGGAGCCAAAGCAAAAACAATACCCAGTTGTGGATGTGACTGGTGATAGAAGAAAGGTGTGATGCTGTAAAGAGCAATATTGCATAGGGACCTGGAATGTTAGGTCCATGAATCAAGGCAAATTGGAGGTGGTCAAAGAGGAGATAGCAAGAGTGCACGTCAACATTCTAGGAATCAGTGAATTAAAATGGACTGGAATGGGTGAATTTCACTCAGTTCAGTTCAGTTCAGTTACTCAGTCATGTCCGACTCTTAGTGACCCCATGAATCGCAGCACACCAGGCCTCCCTGTCCATCACCAACTCCCGGAGTTCACTCAGACTCATGTCCATCGAGTTGGTGATGCCATCCAGCCATCTCATCCTCGGTTGTCCCCTTCTACTCCTGCCCCAAATCCCTCCCAGCATCAGAGTCTTTTCCAATGAGTCAACTCTTCACATGAGGTGGACAAAGTACTGGAGTTTCAGCTTCAGCATCATTCCTTTCAAAGAAATCCCACTCAGATGACCATTATATTTACTACTGTGGGCAGGAATCCCTCAGAAGAAATGGAATAGCCATCATGGTCAACAAAAGAGTCCAAAATGCAGTTTTGGATTCAATCTCAAAAACTACAGAATGATCTCTGTTCGTTTCCAAGGCCAATTATTCAATATCACAGTTATCCAAGTCTATGCCCCAACCAGTAACACTGAAGAAGCTGAACTTGAATGGTTCTATGAAGACCTACAAGACGTTTTAAAAGTAATACCCAAAAAAGATGTTTTTTCATTATAGGGGACTGGAATGCAAAAGTAGGAAGTCAAGAAACACCTGGAGTAACAGGCAAATTTGGCCTTGGAATATGGAATGAAGCAGGGCAAAGGCTAATAGAGTTTTGCCAACAGAACACACTGGTCATAGCAAACACCTTCTTTCAACAACACAAGAGAAGACTCTATACATGGACATCATCAGATGGTCAACACCGAAATCAGATGGATTATATTATTTGTAGCCAAAGATGGAAAAGTGCTATACAGTCAGCAAAAACAAGACTAGAAGCTGACTGTGGATCAGATCATGAGCACCTTATTGGCAAATTCAGACTTAAATTGAAGAAAGTAGGGAAAACCACCAGACCATTCAGGTATGACCTAAATCAAATCCCTTATGATTATACAGTGGAAGTGAGAAATAGATTTAAGGGCCTAGATCTGATAGATAGAGTGCCTGGTGAACTATGGATAGAGGTTCATGACATTGTATAGGAGACAGGGATCAAGACCATCGCCATGGAAAAGAAATGCAAACAAGCAAAATGGCTGTCTGAGAAGGCCTTACAAATAGCTGTGAAAAGAAGAGAAGTAAAAAGCAAAGGAGAAAAGGAAAGACATAAGCATCTGAATGCAGAGTTCCAAAGAATAGCAAGGAGAGACAAGAAAGCCTTCCTCAGCGATCAATGTAAAGAAATAGAGGAAAACAATAGAATGGGGAAGACTAGAGATCTCTTCAAGAAAATTAGAGATACCAAGGGAACATTTCATGCAAAGATGGGCTCGATAAAGGACAGAAATGGTACCGACCTAATAGAAGCAGAAGATATTAAGAAGAGGTGGCAAGAATACACAGAAGAACTGTAAAAAAAGATCTTCATGACC
>SJYA01001584.1:169110-199510 GCA_006410615.1 Neotragus moschatus
TGGGATTTCTTTGGAAGGAATGATGCTAAAGCTGAAACTCCAGTACTTTGGCCACCTCATGCGAAGAGTTGACTCATTGGAAAAGACTCTGATGCTGGGAGGGATTGGGGGCAGGAGGAGACGAGAACGACCGAGGATGAGATGGCTGGATGGCATCATTGACTCGATGGATGTGAGTCTGAGTGGACTCCAAGAGACGGTGATGGACAGGGAGGCCTGGCGTACTGCAATTCATGGGGTCAAAAGAGTCAGACATGACTAAGCGACTGAACTGAAGGTGGGCACAAGGTTGCTGTTGTTGGCTAATGAAAAGATAATTGGCTACAGATGACATTGGTGGGCAAACACTCCAGGTCAGGCAAGGCATTTTAGGCTACTCTAAAAGCTTGAATCTGATACTGAATATAATGGAATACAGCCAAGTACTGTAATTTATTAATTCATTAAATAATGTTAAGCATCTATTCTATGAAAGACACTATAACTGTTGNAAACACTCCAGGTCAGGCAAGGCATTTTAGGCTACTCTAAAAGCTTGAATCTGATACTGAATATAATGGAATACAGCCAAGTACTGTAATTTATTAATTCATTAAATAATGTTAAGCATCTATTCTATGAAAGACACTATAACTGTTGCCCTGGGAATTTGGATATGAAGTGAAGACATAGGGAATGCCATATAGAGATTCTATATGGGAGACAATATAAAATATAATGTCGCTTAAGAAAAAATGTCAGCAGAACACCATGAGAATTTAGAAAAGAATACATCTGATTGGGCACTTTGATGCATCTTTATTAAAGGGATAACATATGAATTGAGTTCTCAAGAATTAGTAGCACTTTATTGAGCTGAACAAAGACATGAGAAAGTAGAAAATGTAGAATAGTTTTAGAGAGAGAGAGAGGTTACATTTTTATGCAAGAGTTTTTATTTATTTTTTTCTCAGACTTATTAAAATAAAACTGACAAAAATTGTACATATTTAAGGTATACACCTTGATTGTGGTGATTATTTCATAAGAGAAAGGCTACTGTTACTGAAATACAAAGTAAATATACAAATGTAACAAATCTGGAAAAACAATGGGTTTCGATCACTATGGCTCTTAAATGTCAAAGTAAGAAGATAGGATTATTTTTCTTTCAGTTATGGCAGAGGAACATGTCTAGTTTTCAGTAAGAGACTGCATAATCCAAGATGTGCCCCAGAAAGAAACTAGGAGGGCAGAACTTTGAAATGCTGTCAAAGCAAGGTGGATTAGGAAGAAAGGTGATTGAGGGATTATATAGTGCTCTGGAGAGTCTAATTCTAAAATAGCCCCTGGGACATCCTTTCCATTTCTTACTGCCCTAATCAGTGTTTCACAGTTGGAAGACTGTTCCCATCTGTATCTGCCTCCTTTTTCTCTCCCTACAATGTCACCATAAAAATCCATCAAAACACACGTGTTTTCACGAAACAGGTGAAAAATAGCAAAGAAACTTCTGGGATTAAGAGGATGAAGCCTAAACTCCAATATGGTTTTGAAATCCTCTAAAATTTTGCTTCTTGCAATTGCACCTACTTACCCTCACTCACTGGGTTACTTAAAGTTTCATAAACATCTCAGGAACTTCAGTTCCTCTCAGTCTTTGTTTCTAACCTCTCAATAACATCAGATATGCAGATGACACTACCCTTATGGCAGAAAGTGAAGAACTAAAAAGCCTCTTGATGAAAGTGAAAGAGGAGAGTGAAAAAGCTGGCTTAAATCTCAACATTCAGAACTTAGATCATGGCATCCAGTCCCATCATTTCATGGCAAATAGATTGAGAAACAGTAGAAACAGTGGCAGATTTCTTTTTTGGGGGACTCCAAAATCACTGAAGATGGTGAATGCAGCCATGAAATTAAAAGACGCTTACTCCTTGGAAGGAAAGTTATGACCAACCTAGCCAGCATATTAAGAAGCAGAGCCATTACTTTGCCAACAAATGTCCATCTAGTCAAGGCTATTGTTTTTCCAGTAGTCATGTATGGATGTGAGAGTTGGACAATGAAGAAAGCTGAGTGCTGAAGAATTGATGCTTTTGAACTGTGGTATTTCAGAAGACTCCTGAGAGTCCCTTGGACTGCAAGGTGATCCAACAAGTCCATCCTAAAGGAGATCAGTCCTGAGTGTTCATTGGAAGGACTGCTGCTGAAACTTAAACTCCAAAACTTTGGCCACCTGATATGAAGAACTGATGTATTTGAAAAGATCCTGAAGCTGGGAAAGATTGAAGGAGGGAGAAGTCGATGACAGACGATGAGATAGTTGGATGGCATCACCAACTCAGTGGACATGAGTTTGAGTAAACTCTGGGATTTGGTGATGGACAGGGAGGCCTGGCATGCTGCAGTCCATGGGGTCGCAAAGAGTAGGACACAACTGAGTAGCTGAACTGAACTGAATTTATGATAAGCTTATGAACTGAGCTTATGATAAACTTCTCAGGTGGTTCAGTGGTAAAGTATCCACCTGCCACTACACAAGAAGCAAGAAGCCTGGGTTAGATTCCTGGGTTGGGAACATCCCCTGGAGTAGAAATAGCAACCCACTCCAGTATACTTGCCTGGAAATTTCCATGGAATGAGAAGTGTGGCAGGCTACAGTTCAGTGGGCGGCAATATCTCCTGCTTCTGTTAGGTCCATACCATTTCCGTCCTTTATCGAGCCCATCTTTGCATGAAATGTTCCCTTGGTGTCTCTAATTTTCTTGAAGAGATCTCTAGTCTTTCCCATTCTGTTGTTTTCCTCTATTTCTTTGCATTGATCACTGAGGAAGGCTTTCTTATCTCTTCTTGCCATTCTTTGGAACTCTGCATTCAGATGCTGATATCTTTCCTTTTCTCCTTTGCTTTTTGCTTCTCTTTTTTTTATAGCTATTTGTAAGGCTTCACGACTCTTTAATTGTTGAATTACAAGTCATATGCAATAACTTGGTTAAATTTAGATAATATCTGTGATCAATAAATCTTAGAAGAAAAGGTGAAGAAAATCATGCTACTCTTTAATCCCCTGAACATTTTTCTATGAAACCAATAACAAATGTTATTCTTTACTCTTGTCTATTTTAAATTTAAAAATTGCAGTGTGAAATAAGGGGTTCAAATGTTATATTAAGAATCCAAATATTAATATGTAATAATAGAAGGTGCTTTTGTGGGCACTGACAATGCTAAACAGTTTGCACACTTTTGTTTAGTATTTATAACATCCCAGTGAATATATACTTTTATCAATACCCTATTTTCACATGAGGGAACGAAAGCCAAGAAAGGTTTTAATAATTTCAAGTGTCATACAACTAATATTGGAAAATTTTTGTCATACAAAGTTAGGCTTTTCTTCTTTAAGGTCGATGTTCTTAACCACAGTGAAATTTTATTACAGCTGCACCAGTAAAGAGGAAGAATGCTGCAGTCTTCCAGAGATTCACTGATGCTTATCCACAGTTATAGTTATTGGAGAATATTCAAAAAATCCCACAACTAACCTGTAAGAACAGGCCAAATGATCAGGGCTCAGCATTATTATTTTTTTAATAATTTTATTTATTTATTTTTGGCTGTGCTGGGTCAGTATTTGTGGCCCTAGAGCACAGGCTCAGTAGTTGCTATGCATGGGCAGGAGAGCTCCACACAACATGTGTGATCCTCCAGGGATGGAACCCAAGTGTCCTGCATTGGCAGGCAGTTTCTTTACCACTGAGCCAACAGGGAAGCCCTGGGACTAAGTATTCTTTATTGTTCTCACTTTGATGACTACAAAATATGTTCCTATATTATGTTTTACATATATTCCCTTATCTTTACTGTCTATAAAATCTGCACTAATTTCCAAAATTTTATCTAGTCTTACTCAATGCAAAATATACTACTAAAGAGTTTGTGACATAGAAGCTAATTAGTATATGCTAAAAGAAAGTTATGACCAACCTAGACAGCATATTTAAAAGCAGAGACATTGCTTTGCCAACAAAGGTCCGTCTAGTCAAGGCTATGGTTTTTCCAGTAGTCATGTATGGATGTGAGAGTTGGACGGTGAAGAAAGCTGAGCACCAAAGAATTGATGCTTTTGAATTTTCGTGTTGAAGAAGACTCTTGAGAGTCCCTTGGACTGCAAGAAGATCCAACCAGTCCATCGTAAAGGAGACCAGACTTGGATGTTCATTGGAAGGTCTGATATTGAAGCTAAAACTCCAATACTTTAGCCACCTCATACGAAGAGTTCACTCATTGGAAAAAACCCTATTGCTGGGAAGTATTTGGGGCAGGAGGAGAAAGGGATGACAGAGGATGAGATGGCTGGATGGCATCACTGACTCTATGGACATGGGTTTGGGTAGACTCTGGGAGTTGGTGATGAACAGGGAGGCCTGGCGTGCTGTGATCATGGGATCGCAAAAAGTCAGACACGACTGAGCGACTGAACTGAACTGAATTAGGGCCAAAGCAAAAAAAAATAATGTATGTAGCAGGCAGATTCTTTATCATCTGAGCCACCAGAGAAGCCTTTAAATATATATATATATGTGTGTGTGTGTGTGTATGTACATACATATATATGCATGTATGTATATAGTGTGTGTGTGCAAAAAGATTACTTAAAATTAATTACAACAATTAAATATCAATATTATAATTTCCATTTTACAAAGATAAGCAACAAACAGCTACATTAACATAGGCTTCTTTGAAGAGTGAAATACAAGGGAAACAGATAACAAATGATGCAACCAAAAGAAAGAATTTACTTTCCATTGAGGTAAAAGGAGAAGCCTCCCATCACGTGATGTTTTAGCTAGAGCTGAAAAGGCCATTTCAGAGGCAAGCACAATTGCAAAAGTAGTTGCTAAAGTTGGGAGAGTAATAATACATCGAACAGTTAGCTGCTCAACAGAAGGCAATAGTACATTTAAACACAGATGACAAATAGAATGTGCTTTGCCTTTTAATTCATTTTGATCTTGATCTTTTCAACTATTTCTTTTCTTAAAGAGATTCAGAATTTTACAAAATTAATATTTATAAACTGAAGTATCACTTTTTAATTTTTTCAATATTATCTTTCCTCTGAAATATACATGCTTTTATAGATTTTTTTTATTGAAAATAAAGCTGCATGTTAGTATTGATTCCTCAAGGTCTCCTATCTTAACTCTTGTATTGATTGAGCAACTTGAAAAATAGTATTATGGTTCAAGCAAAAATGATTATAAATTTTTCTTCTATTTCTGGAAGAAAACTGAGTTGATATATGGTTCAATTATTTCTGTCATTTTATAGAATAGCCTGAGACAGCATTTATTCTGAATTACTAAGAAAAATATAGGCATGATGAGTCAAATAGATAATTAAATATACAACACTCTGGAATACATTTAATATTAAATTGGATAAAAGTATTAATTGATACTGAGAACTGGAGTAAGAGGTCAAATGAGTGTGAATTTTCTGTAACTTTATTTGTTGTTTGATGAAATTGGGAATAAAAACACTTAAAATGAATCTTGAATAGACACATTTAGAAATTACAGAGGAAGACAAAATAATGTAAAATGCCAGTTAATACTCAATCATGTCTATCTGGCCACATAATTAGACATATATGTTCTTACAAAGCTAGTTTTTCATTGAGTATTAAACAGACTCAGTGTAAAATACCTTGAATGACTCTTTCATAAGATAATTCATAGTAATTAAAGATAGAGTGCAATGGCACCTTTATTTCTGCTCAGAGGAGTCAATTTTGGAGTATAATCAGGAGGTTACTTTTCATACTATATAATCTCTGTTACTAAATAATAGGTAAGCAGAGACAGATATTGAGGCATAAGACAAAGTTTATCACCATATACTTAGGAAAATTCAGTAAGTGGCACTAGTAGGCATCTGCAGAGCATATTTAAGAAAAGTATAGCTTTCTTATTATAAAAGTGGGCAAAAAAATTATATTTAAAATTAACTTTGATGTACAGACATTAAAAATTCTATAAATAGTAACAAAAGTTATAGTGAAAGGTATGGGTCTCTCAGGACAGATTATGAAGTGCATCAACAAAAGATGACATGCAGAAGAAAATTGGAAGTTCATGAAAAACGTGAGCAGAAATTGTTGGATCCGAACACAAAAGAGAAAATCTCCAAGTCACGCTTTAGTTCAGTTCAGTTCAGTTCAGTTCAGTCGCTCAGTCGTGTCCGACTGCGACCGCATGAACTGCAGCACGCCAGGCCTCCTTGTCCATCATCAACTCCCGGAGTTCACTCAAACTCACAACCATCAAGTCAGTGATGCCATCCAGCCATCTCATCCTCTGTCGTCCCATTCTCCTCCTGCCCCTAATCCCTCCCAGCATCAGCGTCTTTTCCAATGAGTCAACTCTTCGCATGAGGTGGCCAAGGTACTGGAGTTTCAGCTTTAGCATCATTCCTTCCAAAGAATATCCAGGACTGATCTCCTTTAGAATGGACTGGTTGGATCTCCTTGCAGTCCAAAGGACTCTTAGGAGTCTTCTCCAACACCAAAGTTCAAAAGCATCGATTCTTCGGGCACTCAGCTATTACCATTTGACAGCTCACTCCAGTATTCTTGCCTGGAAAATTCCATGGACAGAGGAGCCTGAAGGCTATAGTCCATGGGATTGCAAGACTGAACATACACACCAGCCAGAAATTTAATTAGTAATTATAAAGCCCTGCTGCAAAAAGGAAAGGAGGGCATACTTCCTGTCACTTTGATGCCAATATTACCTGATACCAAAGCCACACACAAAGAGTTCAAAATAAAAAAACTATAGACTAATATATCTCATGAATTTAGATGCCAAAATTCTTGGCAAATTAAATCCATCAATGTATTAAAAAAAAAAAAAAGAATTACATCATACTCAAAAGACTGATAAAAGACTGATTGCTTTTCTTCTTGGTTTAAGAACAAGTCTGATTTATGCTCTGACCACTTTTAACATTGAACTGAAAGCTTTAAATAGCCAAAAAAAAAAAGAAAGAAAGAAAGAAAGAAAAAAGCCAGAAAAATAATTAAAATGCATACAAGTTGGAAAAAAAAAGAAAACTATTTTTATTTGCAGAGTACATTAATGTTGTTGTAGAAACTTACAAAAATATCTACCAAAAAAAATTATTTGAATTTATGAGTTCAGCAGGATTGTTGGAATTCAAGATAAAATGCAATAACATTTAAAATTATCCCAAACAAGATGAACTACTTAGGTATAAATGTAACAGTGCACAAATCTATATGCTTTAAGTAAAAACCTCACACTTACAGGAAAATTAATTGGAAATGAAACACAGGGTTAAATGTAACATAGTTATAAAACTTTGGGGAAAAAAACATAAGTGATACTCTTCAGGACCTGACACTAGGCTCGGAAATCTTAGACTAGACAACAAAAGCACAATCCATTTTTTAAAAGTCATAAGTGAAATTTTCATCAAAATTTTAAAATTTCACTGTGAAACTTATGTGAAGAAAATAAATTGAAAAGCTAAAGACTAGGAGAAAATATTTTCATTTAACATGTTCAAAAAATAATAGTTTCTAGAGATTACAAAGCACTCTCAAAAGCCAAAAAATAAACAAACAAACAAACAAAAACTAGACAATCCAGTCAGTAAAATGGGCAAAAAATGTGAAGAGACCTTTCACCAAGGAAGATTTATGTATAACAAATAAGCATACGAAAAGGTGGTTGAATCATACGCCATTAGGAAAATGAAAATTAAAACCACAATTAGGCATCACTAAAAACTTATCAAAAGAGCAAAAAAGAAAAAAAATAATCACAATACTAAAGATGTGGAGAAACCAGATCACTTATTTATTGCTGGTAGTAGGATAGTAAAACATTTCAAGATAGCTTGTTTAGCTTGTTGGTTTCTTTTAAAAATAAAATCACTTAGCTATATGATCTGGCAGCTGCCCTCCTGAGTATTTATCCCAGAAAAATAAAAATTATGCTCACAGAACAACATGTACCTTCATGTTCACAACACCATTATTCATCATAGCCCAAAGCTGGAAATACCCAAATGCCCTTCAAAGAGTGAATGTTTAAACAAACTGTAATACACATCAATTCTATAGAATAGTATTTAGCAATAAAAGGAACAAATTATCTATATATATAAAAACTAGGATATGTCTCAAAGAAATTATATTGAATTTAAGAAGATAACATCAAAAGGTTATTCTATAGAATTCTATTTACATAACACTCTTGAAATAAGTAAATTACAGAGATGGAAAACAGATTAAGCGTTGCCAGGGTTTGGAATGGAGAGAGAGTATATGGTGGTAGACATAGGAAGCTATGCATGGGATAAAACTGCATATACGCACATACAAATTAGTGCATCTGCACTGGTAAAATGTGAAAAAAACTCTATCATTGTTATCAAAATCAAATACTTGGTTCTGATGTTTTATTATATAAGATGTTAATGTTGGGAGAGGCTGGAAAAGGATGTTAGAGACCACTCTATACATTTCTTTGCAATTGCCTGTGAATCTATAAGCCTTTCAAAATAGAAAGGAAAAAGAATGACACTATAATCCACAGAGTTACCTTTCCACAGTGAAGCTTCAATTTGTGAATTGTTTTGCTATTCTTATTGAATCATAATAGAATACCTTTATTATGTACTTGTTATTTATCAGATGCCCATAATCTCTCAACTGATCTTTCCAACAAATATTATCCCATGCTATGTTAGGAATTATTTAAAAATCAAAATATTTTTACATAAAAATAATTTGTTCTGTTTCTTCTGCTCTCACATCTATAAATGTGGTTCTTTCCATGAATTCTTTTACTTTAAAACAAATTCTCACTTCGGGGCCTCCATTTTCCCATTGAAAAGAAAAGTGATTATAATTCTGAGGACCTGTCTTAGTCTGTTCAGGCTGCTATAACAAAATATCACAGTCTGGGCACTTATAAAACTCAGTTCTGGAGGCTGAAAATACAAAATAAGGATGTAGGCATTGTTGGCTTCTTGTGAAGGCCTTCTTTTGGGTTGCAAATTGTTGACTTATTGCTGGGTCCTCACATGGTAGAAGGGACAAATATTTCTCTGGAACTTCTTTTACATGAACACAAATCCCATTCACAAAGACTGCCTCAATGACCTAATCACCTCCCAAAGGCCCTGCCTCTGTGGTGTTGGTATCATCCATCACCTTAGGTATTAAGTTTTCAGCATATGAATTTGTGGAATACATAATCAATCTATTGATAGCAGGACTTTTCACCTTGCTTATTAGAGATAGCATAAGTGATGAGAATTAAAGAAGAAGGTTTGAGGGAGAGAAATGCATGGTTTGGAATTCTTGATTCCCAGGGAAGCAACCTAGATTATCTAAAGTTTCTATACTCTATCTTTTCAAATATGAACAAATTTCTTTTTCCCTGAAATATGAGTAGTAGGTTAATCTGAAAACAAAACAAGAAGTTTACTGCTTATCTGTCACATTATTCTTTGAGTGCAATTGAAGAACTGAGAGTGTGCTAGGGGCTTGGCAGCTGAGTTCTTGTCAGCAAGCCGTCTCTTGCTTGGTTGGCAAGATTAAAAATGGTTATTGCCTTAGGAAATAAAGAGTGGCCTGGAGGAAATGGCCTGAAGGAAGCTAAAGTGTAGCCCTGTAAAATCAATAGCATGGCATAAGGAATGTTATTTAGTCAGCAGAGGAACTTTGGAAAGTGTTTTGGTCCAGAAGATGCAGCAACTGTAGTGACAAGTTATAAAGTAAATAAGCCCACAAAAATTTCAGGAAATACCTTGTATGTCAGTGCTTATATTCTATAGTGTTACTGCAATGTCATAAAAAATAAAGGTTTTCTCCTTTCTTTTCTTTAGTCTTAATAGTATTTCCTTGTATGTAATCATGTATACGCCCAAGATGAGAGTTAGTATACTAAGATTCCATGTGTGGAATTTCATTTTGTAAGTGGATGCATGTGTTACCTTGAGTAGAATCATATACCAATCTAATTTAAACCTGAGCTTGAGGTGTAATTTTTAAGAAAAGTAAAACCATTTAAAAAGTATAGGTCAAAGGTTTGATATCAGTATAGAAAGTGTAGAAGTGAAGAAATTAGTTTCCACAAGCAAATACAGCCATGAGAGTTAGATGGACAAAAGATTGAGATAACTCAATATTGTAATGTAATGGGATTTCCCTGCTGGCTCCGTAGTAATATGTATATATGTATATACACGTGCCTGCCGATGCAGAAGACACAGGTTCAGTCCTGGGGTCAGGAAGATGCCCTGGGGGAAGGAAATGACAACCCACTCTAGTAATCTTGCCTGAGAAATCCCATGGACACAGGAGTCTGACGGGTTACAGTCCATGGGGTCACAAAGAGTCAGACACAACTTACTGCCTAAACAAAAGCAACAATAATGTAATGGGTAATATCAGGGGCAGCAAGTGATAAATCCATTTTGAATGAGGAGGGTTATTTGCCTAGAAATATAAAGTCTAGTTTGAAAGACCACATGTATTAATATAAGGGACAGCAATCCACTGAAACATGTCCAGGAAAGCATCATGCAACTATATAATTGTGGGAATATATAGCCTCATGAAAGTGAAAGAGGAGAGTGAAAAAGTTGGCTTAAAGTTCAACATTCAGAAAACAAAGATCATGGCATCTGGTCCCATTACTTCATGGGAAACAGTGTCAGANAATTGAAACTGTAATCAGAAATCTTCCAGCAAACAAAAGCCCCAGTCCAGACGGCTTCACAGCTGAATTCTACCAAAAATTTAAAGAGCTAACAACTATCCTACTCAAAGTTTTCCAGAAAATTGCAGAGGAAGGTAAACATCCAAACTCATTCTAGTTACACTTTATTTTCATCTATAACTCTTGAAATATCTTTCAGTTAGGGGCCTGGAGAATTTAGTACTGCCACTGCTGCCACTAAGTCCTTTCAGTCCTGTCCAACTCTGTGCGACCCCATAGACAGCAGCCCACCAGGCTCCTCTGTCGCTGGAATTCTCCAGGCAAGAATAATGGTGTGGATTGCCATTTCCTTCTCCAATGCATGCACGCATGCTAAGTCGCTTCACTCGTGTCCAAATCTGTGTGACCCTATGGACACAGCCCACCAGGCTCCTCCATCCACGGGATTCTCTAGGCAAGAATACTGGAGTGGGTTGCCATTTCCTTTTCCAGAATTTAGTACAAAATGGCTCAAATAACAAATGGTCTAAAGCAAAATACTGATATGAGAAACCATTTAGGACAGCAAAAATTAACTTTTTAAATGCAACTTTTTATTTTGAGCCTATAAGTTTTTTTTTAATGTTTCTGCATATTTTGAAATAAAGACAATTATAATAACTCTTCTAGTACTTATAGTGACAAATTTATTCCTAGTTAATTCATTTGTCTTTATGTAGAAACTTCCATAGGATTGTGCTTTAATTCAGTACTAACCAGGCTATTATTTGAAAGTGTTTCCAACTCAGCAATAAATGGTGGTGATTTAGTTATAATTAAATAGAAATGGGTATTTGAAAGCCTAATGAAGTTCAGAGAAGTATTCATTATGTTTCAATACATTTATATTATCTACTCACCCAATAAATTGTTATACCTATTTTGTAATTAACTAGGAATTAACTCATTTAATTAAAAAAAATCTGGTCTCAGAATTCTTACTATGCTATATATCCATTAAAAACCTAATTGAGTGCAGGAAACACATCTTGTAATGAATCAAAACAAAAAAATTAGTGTAGCATTGCAAGTGAATTATAATTGAAACTGTTTACAGAATTATGATGGATCTGCAGCATCCAACATTTTTCTACATTGCATGTCTTTGATACTAAATATCTTTACATATTTGGTGTTCAAGACTTTATCAAATACTGTACATTCTATTTTTCTCATGTCTTTTATCTGATATGAGGAGCATTATCACATTAGTTCTTGTCAGTAAGTCATTTTTAATTCCTAAAAGATTGAGTCTTCTACTTGTTTCACTTTGCTGTGATTTAACGCATTTGCCTAGCTGGGCAGGATATGTCTTTCTTCCCACATTTCCTGTCCCCCTCCAAGCTTAGAAAATGTGATGAATTACTGAGTGGCTGCAGACTTTTCTTTTGTTTTCTAGCTTCTTCTTTTTCCTCTTCCTGCATTTCTTCTCCTTCTCCCTCTTTCCTGTCTCATCTGCCTCCTCCATCTTCTTTTCCTTTTCCTTGTCCTCTGTTTTCCATCCTCCCCTTCCTCCACTTCTTCCTCTTATGCCTCTTCTTTTTCTTTGTTTTCCTTTGGAGTATCTATACTGAGATGTAATTCATATAGCTTAACACTCATGTAAAATAAACAATTTAATATTTTTTTAGTATATTCACACAGATATGTGCAACTATTACATAGTAAGTTTGCCTCACTTTTGTCAACTCAAGCAGAAATGCCATAGCATTGCTTTTGACTGTCACTCTCCCTATTCCCCCATCTTCCACTCACCCTATCCCTAAGCAACCATTAATCTACTTTCTGTCTCTTTAGATTTCTCTATGCTGGACATTTTTATATGAATAGGATCATATGATATTATTATTTATTTATTTTACTTTTTAAATGACTGGCTTCTTTCACATGCCTAATGTTTTGGTTCCAAATAGGAAAAGGAGTACATCAAGGTTGTATATTGTCACCCTGCTTATTTAACATATATGCAGTGTACATCATGAGAAATGCTGGGCTGGAAGAAGCACAAGCTGGAATCAAAATTGCCGGGANAGTCCATTCTGAGGGAGATCGGTCCTGGGTGATCTTTGGAAGGAATGATGCTAAAGCTGAAACTCCAGTACTTTGGCCACCTCATGCAAAGAGTTGACTCATTGGAAAAGACTCTGATGCTGGGAGGGATTGGGGACAGGAGGAGAAGGGGATGACAGAGGATGAGATGCTGGATGACATTACTGACTCGATGAATGTGAGTCTGAGTGAACTCCGGGAGTTGGTGATGGACAAGGAGGCCTGGCATGCTGCGTTTCATGGGGTTGCAAAGAGTCGGACACAACTGAGCATCTGAACTGAACTGAACTGAACTGAATGTTTTCAAGGTCCATCCATATTAGAATATGTGTTAGTGAGTGCATGTGTGCTAAGTCACTTCAGTCATGTCTGACTCTATTCCACCCTGTAGACTATAGCCTGCCAGGCTTCTCTGCCCATGGGATTCTCCAGGCAGGAATACTGGAGTGGCTCACCATGCCCTCCTCCAGGCGATTTTTCCAATGTAGGGATCGAACCCGCGTTTCTTTCATCTTCTTCCTTAGGTTCTTTACCACTATTGCCACTTAAGTAGCCCAAAAGTGTTAGTACTTTATTTCTTTTTTGTGGTCAAATATTATTCCATTATATGAATTACCATGTTACCTTTATCCATTTGTTAGTTAACCGACATTTGGTTTGCCTCTGTCATTTGGCTTTTATGAATAATGTTTATATACCTTTGCATGCAAACTTTTTTTGTTTTATTTCTTTTATTTATATGTGTAAGAGTAGAATTTCTGAGTCATATGGTAACTCTATATTTAACATTTTGAAGAAATGCCACACTATTTTCCAATGTGATTCTGTATTTACATCCCCACTTGTAGTGTATGAAAATTCCAATTTCTCTACAAGTTCATCAACCCTTATTACTATCTAACTTTTATTACAGTTGTCTTGCATTATCCTGATGGAAGATTATGTGTTTTCTGTTGACTAATTCCAGATGTTCCAGGGTCTCTTCCATTCCACATTATTGTACACTGTCCACTTTTCATTGGCCTTTGCCAAGAAAAATGACTATTCCTGTAATTTCCAAATTATGATTTTCATATCTGCCATTCCTTGTACCTTTCCTGAGGAGCTTTCTGTTCTCCTCCATGCATTTCTGTGCTCTCATTTACATATTATATCATTATGGACACAGAGATTATAATTACATTTGTGACATAATCTTTTACTCTCAGTGTTAAGTTTGTTTCTCAAGTTGTCTAGAACTTAGACAGTGAGAATTTCCTCAAACTGACTACTATGTCTTTTTGACATGTTCTCACGCTATTTGAGAATTTCCTTTACTTCTCAATCAAAAAGATGTTTCTGCCTTATCTTTTCCTTTCCAATTCCATCTCTGTAATCATCCCTTTTCCTCAAGGAGACTAGACTCCTTTCAAGGCAAAATGATATTTTTTAAGCACAAATTTTACCACTGGAGCATTATCTCATCTAGGCTTTCTCAATGGCTGAGCTAGGAAGTGTCAGGTTCTGAATGTAAATATGTGTATGTCTCTGTATCTTCTTCTATATCTACCTTTATATACTAAAAATATACATAAGTTGATGCTAATACATCCAACTTGAAACCAACACCAAACAGTGCATTCAAAATATTCTCACATCAGTATTTGTAACTTCCTTCCCTATCAGTGAGGAGCATGGCTCCCATTATCCTTAATATGAATCTTTATTCTCTTGATCAGAGAAAGCAGTTTCTGAATTGCTGTTCTGTATCACTGTGAAAAACAGACCTATTAATAACCACAGATTGGTATTTGTTTACAGCTCTGTGTCTTTAGATTGATGATAGTGTAAAAACAAAGTTTAAAAATAAGATGCCTAATTCTCCCTGATAAAAACAGGGACAGAACCATTTCCTCCCTCACTCCCACTATTTTTTAGAGCTTGTTTCCAGTTTTACAATCCAGGAAAGTGTTTGTCAAGGTCCTAGAAATATTTCTTTTAAAAAAACATTGATTAACAGCAAGAGAGATAATCCCCCTATCATCAGTTCCTATGGGAGCATAGGAACTGACACCTGACTGTTCAGATGACACCTGAATCCAAATTGCAAATCTAACTCCATTCATAAAGATTTGTTGTTTAGTCATGAAGTCCTGTCTGGCCCAATGAACTGTAGCCCACCAGGCTTCTCTGTCCATGGGTTATCCCAGGCAAGAATTCTGGAGTGGGTTGCCATTTCCTTCTCCAGGGGATCTTCCTGACCCAGGGATCAAACTCAAGTCTCCTGCCTTGGCAGGTGGATTCTTTACAGCTGAGCCACCAGGGAATCCCTTCATAAGGATAGGAGAAGTTTCTTTTTCTCTCGTATGTATAAGATCAATTAACTAATACAGACAGTTACCCAACTAAGGTAAATTTCGGTTCAGTTCAGTTCAGTCCCTAGTCATGTCTGACTCTTCGTGACCACATGGACTGCAGCAAGCCAGGCTTCCCTGTCCATCACCAACTCCTGGAGCTTACTCAAACTCATGTCTATCGAGTCGGTGATGCCATCTAACCATCTCATTCTCTGTCATCCCCTTTTCCTCCTACCCTCAATCTTTCCCAGCATCAGGGTCTTTTCAAATGAGTCAGCTCTTTGCATCAGGTGGCTAAAGTATGGGAGTTTCAGCTTCAACATCAGTCCTTCCAAGGAACACCCAGGACTGATCTCCTTTAGGATGGACTGGTTGGATCTCCTTGCAGTCCAATGGACTCTCAAGAGTCTTCTCCAACACTACAGTTCAAAAGCATCAATTCTTCAGCACTCAGCTTTCTTTATAGTCCAACTCTCACATCCATACATGACTACTGGAAAAACCATAGCTTTGACTAGACGGACCTTTGTTGACAAAGTAATGTCTCTGCTTTTTAATATTCTGTCTAGGTTGGTCAGTTAGATTTAGGATGAACTATATGTGATTCAATCCCTGAGGTGGGAAGATCCCCTGGTTAAGGAAATAGCAACGCATTCCAGTATTCTTACCTGGAGAATTCCATGGACAGAGGAGCCTGGTGGGCTACAGTCCATGGGATCTCAAAGAGTTGGACACAACCAAGCGCCTAACACTTATATGTGGTTAAATATGGTATCAAATCCTTTGCTTAAGGACTGGTTATTGTTTATGTGAAGAACATGTCTGAGATGGATGTTATGTGCTTGCTCATGTAAAAGGGTGAGATTCCTTCCTGTCTTTGCAGTCTATTAATGAACTGCTTGTGATGCACACCAAACTAGGGTTTAATGTTTATACAATAATAAAGCTGTTTTTACCCCACCACCTTTTTGGAGGGTTTTCTGGGTTGAAAGTGCTTCCTTGGTAACTTAGTTGGTAAATAATCCACCTGCAATGCAGGAGACATGAGTTTGATCCCTGGGCTGGGAAAATCCCCTGGAGAAGGAAACAGCTACCCACTCCAGTATTCTGGCCTGGAGAATTCCATGGACTGTATAGTCTGGGGGGTCACAAAGAGTTGGACATGCCTGAGTGACTTTCACACTTTTGTCACTTCTGTGTTGAAAGGAGATTTTGTTTTAAATTATATTTTCCCAACAATAGTTAATATTATATTCAAGTGCTACTTGGGTTAATTCTTCCTCCCCCCTTATTTGATATATATTTTAAGTGTATTATATATTACTAACATATATTAATCTGAAATACAATTAAATTCATTTATTTATATTTGTATTCTAATTGTTTCTTTTCCTCCTGATGCTTATTTTTGAATATGGGAAACATCAATGATTCCAAAGTTGATGCTATATAAAATTTTTATGCAAACAATTATAATCTCACACCTCAAATCCTTCAACTTTATTCCTACCAATGAAACTTAACCAATATCACTAATATCTGCTTCATATTTCTTGTGTTTCTCTTTGCACAAATAAGCAAATGCATATTTTCTGATTTTCCCTTCTTTTTTACACACAAAACTAACATACTGAATTTGGTCTTTTGTACTCTGCTTTTTGTACTTAACATTATACATATAGGAAATCTGTGTATTAATTCATTGAGATATCATCCATTCTTCTTTATGATGCATTGTACTAACAATGTATAAACACATTTGATTTAACCAGTAGTCTATATATGGGCATTTAGGTCAATTATTTTGCAGTTACCAAAAATTCTAGACAAAATAACCTTTTCCATATACATTTTCATATTGTTGGAGTTGTAGCTTCATGATAAATTCATGGAAGTGGGATTTGTAGGTCAAAATGTAAGCACATGTATAGTTTTATTTATATATTGCAAAACTCTTCTCCATAACAGTTTGTACCAGTTTGCATTCTCACCAGCAATTTTCCACAGCCTCAAAAATATAATGTATTATCAAATATTACATTTGTGCCAATATGCTAGTTTAGAAATGGTATCTTAATATAGTTTTAAATTAAATTTTTCTTGTAATGAGTAGTGAACATCTAGCCACAGGTGTAAGGGCCATTACTATGTATTTTACATAAATTTTCTGTTTGTCTGTAGCTTGTTTTTCTATTTGGTTTGTTCTTTTCCTTAGTCCTTTATCTGTGTTAAATATTATAAATATTATCTTCCAGGTTGTAATTTGTCTTTTGATATTGGTTACAGTATGTTACAAGTTGAGTTCCTCAGGAGGCTGATAAAGATTGAGATAGAAATTGGCATGTAGGAAGTTTATTAAAGAGCTCTCTTTAGATGAACACCAATGGAGGGAAAATAATATGTTCTACTATCTTTCTAGGCCTACATGTCTCTTGCTTTGGACCACTGCAGGTATTTCAGAGATCAATAAGACCAATCATCAATAGCAACAACAAAAGGGAAAAACAACAAAAGGAATATTTATTCATTTAAATATTTGCAAGCAGATCTGAAGTCATTGCTAAGATCTAGGATTTGAGGAGGAAGTGGGGAAGGTGATCCCTTAACTACTTCATTAGTATTTCCCAAGGTGCATGGCTCTGTAAAAGTGCATTCTGAGACTACCTACCCAAGAATAGATATTAGAAGAACACTTCAGAGGAAGACTGCCTTGTAAATATCTTTTAGTATTTTCCTCATATAATATATAATTACTTTGTTCTTATAAATAAAGGAAACTAAAATACCCTTCAAACTCCTCACTTTTGGCTTTCCTACTTTGTCCTCAATTTTGGCTTCTCTACTTCCACTCAATAAAACTATCATGTTGGGTGTTTCCTTCCAAACCTCCTTGTATGTGTTAAACACACTAACATATATGTCCACTCCAGTGTTCTTTCTATGATCCAAGCCATGTAAAGAAAGATCAGCTGTGGGCAATTCAAACTGTGCACCCAGCCACAACTATTTTATCCAAGACTACTTAACTGAAACATAACACACAGTTCAGTGAAGAAGATAATAAGCTACACAGTGATGCCCTGTAGTCTGCAATGTGAAAGAGTGGGAAGAATGTTATGCTTCATCTTTCTGATGATAAGGGGTTGAGGTATAAAGGAGGAAAGTTGGTATATGTAATTCTGTTCTCCTTTTCCTTATTTTACTCCCTATCTTTACAAAATTCTACTAGGATAGCTCTCAGAAAGTCAAGCTAGTATCTCAATTTGGAGCATCCTGGGGATAAGTGTTCCTGCCTGGAGAAGCGATTCAGCAGCAGCAGCAGCAGGGGATAAAAAGACTTCCAAAAAAGATGATATATGGCAATGATGGCTATCTTTTTGGATATCTGGTATTATTATTATTGCAGGAGTACTAGTCTCTAAGAAAGACAGCTCTCAATCACGCAATTCCAAATTCACTGTTAGAAGAACATGTTTTAGAAAAATACTTGAACCCAAAGCTACATTATAAAACCACTATCTCCTGAATATATATCCAAACACATAGGGCACTGTTTATGATTGAATTTCCCCTGGATTTTGTGGGTGCACATGCTTCAAATAATAATACAGGAGAATATCAGATATGCCATGGATTTGAATTGAGATTGTGAAACCTGATCCTATTTCAAGGACACAGCAGCCCCAGAAGGGCATGTCCCAGGTTTGACTTTAATTAAGGTCCTCTCCACTGGCTGTCTGAAGTGACGGTTGAGATCTTAGCAAAATGTGCCCTTATCTCCTTGACCTCTTTTGTCAGATCTTCAGCACTGGATGATTAAAGCTGTTTTGTATTTTATTCAGGAAAAAAAATGATGAAGTCATTTCCAGGTGCTCAAGGGCAGAAGAAAGTACCTGAATTCACAGAAGGCTTGGCACTGCTCTCTTCTGCTACACTTGGCCTGAAACAACACAGATGGGTGGTATTTGAGGTGATAAAATGCTTGGGAAGGTGAAATAACTCCCGAGGAGAGGAGCTGACAATGGCAAATAAGGCATTTGCTTGGCAAAAGAAGTGAAAATTAAAAGACACAAACTAACTGGGGCCACTGAATATATAAAACTCCCAAGTGCCCAACAATTTTAGATGACTTAAGTGGTTTTAACAGTTTACAAAAAGAAACATACTTACATGAATCAGTACCTAAATAATTGTGCTTTATACTTTCTAATTTATTTTATTAAAGATATCTGTAGCCTCTCAATATATATAAAAAATCAAGAAAAACAAGATCTGTCACAACAGAAGAAACACCAAACAACAACAGTCAACATGCAATAAATATATTGTTTAATTGAACTTTAGCTGGAGATAATTGTATAGATTCAAATAGAGTATAGAGATAATCTAAGAGATCCTTCATGTCTTCTGCCAGTCTCCCCTAATGGTGGTGATGGTGTGTGCATGCTCAGTTGAGTCCAATGCTTTGTGACCCATGGATTGTAGTCTGCCAGACTCCTCTGCCCATGGGATTTTCAAGGCAAAAGTACTGGAATGGATTGCCATTTTCTACTCCATGGGATTTTCCCCACCTAGGGATTGAGCCCAGGTCTCTTGTATTGCAGACAGACTTTTTACTGTCTAAGGCCCCAGGAGAGTCCACAATGATAATATCTTACACAATTATAGTGCAATATCACAACCATGTTGATATTTATACAATCAGGATGCAGAGTATTCCATCACAACAAAGATCCCTGGTCATGCAAAGCACTTTAAATCCCCAGATCAAAATATCTTACAAGTATTGGCTTAACACATAAAATGAAATGCATGGTAATAGGAACCAAAAGAGATGCATACATATATAAAAGTATGTTGGCTGTTTTCAAGGAAATCAAAATAGGTTGGGTCAAAAGTATGTAAATTTAAAACTGCTAACAATATCCACCATCAAGAATTGTGGTGGGAAACAATATTTATTAAATAGCTTCATGCAGTCGGGTATAGTAGCAGGGGCTCTGGGTGCAGTGGAACTGGGTATAGCATAAGCCCTCTTGGAGGAGGTCACCATTAACTCCACCATAGAGCCACCAGAACTTACACAGGACTGGAAACAGACCCTTGGAGAGCACAAATAGAACCTTGTGTGCACCAGGACCCAGGAGAAAGGAGCTGTGACCCCACAAGAGACTGACTCAGACATGCCTGTGAGTGCATGGGAGTCTCCAGAAGAGGCATGGGTTGGCAGTGGCCTGCTGCAGGGTTGGGGGCACTGAGTGTATCAGGGCATGCATTAGATCTTTTGAAGGAGGTCAACATTATCTTCATTACTTCCATCATAGTTTGGCCTCAGGTCAAATAACAGGGAGAAAATACAGCCCAGCCCTTCAACAGAAAATTGGTATAAGATTTACTGAGCCTATCAGAAGAAGACCCTGTTTCCCCCTCGGTCAGTCTCTCCCATCAGGAAGCTTCCATAAGCCTCTTATCCTTCTCCATCAGAGGGCAGACATACTGAAAACCATAATCACAGAAAACTAACCAATCTGATCACATGGACCACAACCTTGTCTAACTCAATGAAACTATAAGCCATACCATGCAGGGCCACACAAGACAGATGGGTTATGGTGGAGAGGTCTGACAAAACGTGGTCCACCGGAAAAGGGAATAGCAAACCATTTCAGTATTCTTGCCTTGAGAACCCCATGAACGGTATGAAAAGGCAAAAAAGAGGACACTGAGAGATGATCTCCCCAGGTCGGTAGGTGCCCAATATGCTACTAGGGGTCAGTGGAGAAATAACTCCAGAAAGAATGAAGAGATGGAGCCAAAGCAACAGCAATACCTAGTTATGGATGTGACTCATGGTAAGTAAAGTCTGATGCTGTAAAGAGTAATATTGCATAGGAAGCTGGAATGTTAGGTCCACGAATCAAGGCAAATTGCAAGTGGTCAAACAGGAGATGGCAAGAATGAACACTGAATTTTAGGAATCAGTGAGCTAAAATGGACTGGAATGGGTGAATTTAAATCAGATGACCATTATATCTACTAATGTGGATAAGAATCCCTTAGAAGAAATGGAGTAGCCATCATGGTCAGCAAAAGAAAACAAAACGCATTACTTGGATGCAATGTTAAAAATGACCGAATGATCTCTGTTCATTTCCAAGGCAAATCATTCAATATCACAGTAATCCAAGTCTATGCCCTGACCAGTAATGCTGAAGAAGCTGAAGTTTAATGGTTCTCTGAAGACCTACAAGACTTTCTAGAACTAACACCCCAAAAAGATATCCTTTTCACTATGGAGGACTGGAATGCAAAACTAGGAAGTCAAGAAATACCTGGAATAACAGGCAAATAGGGTATCAGAGTAAGTACAGAATGAAGCAGGGCAAAGGCTAATAGAGTTTTGCCAGTAGAACACACTGATCATAGCAAACACCCTCTTCCAGCAAGACAAAAGAAGACTCTACACATGGACATCACCAGACGGTCAATATCAAAATCAATTTATTATATCCTGTGCAACCAAAGATGGAGAAGCTCTGTACAGTCAGCAAAAATAAGAATGGGAACTGACTGTGGCTCATATCAAGAACTTCATATTGCAAATTCAGACTTAAATTGAATAAAGTAGGGAAAACCACTAGACAATTCAGGTATGACCTAAATCAAATCCCTTATGATTATTCAGTGGAAGTGAGAAATAGATTCAAGGGATTAGATCTGATAGGCAGAGTGCCTAAAGAACTATGGACAGAGGTTTGTGACATTGAACAGGAGGCAGTGACTGAGAGCATCCTCAAGAAAAAGAAATGCAAAAAAGGCAAAATGGTTGTTTGAGGAGGCCTTAAAAATAGCTATGAAAAGAAGAAATAGGAAAGACAAATGAGAAAAGGAAAGATATACCCATTTGAATGTAGAGTTGCAAAAAATAGCAAGGAGAGATAAGAAAGGCTTCCTCAGTGATCAATGCAAAGAAATAGAGGAAAATAACAGAATGGGAAAGACTAGAGGTCTCTTCAAGAAAATTAGAGATATCAAGGGAACTTTTCATGAAAAAATGGGCACAATAAAGGACAGAAATGATATGGATCTAACAGAAGCAGAAGATATGAAGAAAATGTGGCAAGAATACAGAGAAGAACTATACAAAAAAGACTCTTCACGACCCAGATAATCACAGAGGTTTGATCACTTACCTAGAGCCAGACATCCTGAGGCAAAGTCAAGTGGGCCTTAGGAAGCATCACCACGAACAAAGCTAGTGGAGGTGATGGAATTCCAGTTGAGCTATTTGAAATCCTAAAAGACGATGCGGTGAAAGTGCTGCACTCCATATGCCAGCAAATTTGGAAAACTCAGCAGTGGCCACAAGACTGGAAAAGGTCAGTTTTCATTCCAATCCCAAAGAAAGGCAACGCCAAAGAATAGTCAAAGCACTGCCCAATTGCACCCAGCTCACACATTACCAAAGTAATGCTCAAAATTCTGCAAGCCAGACTTCAACAGTACATGAACCATGAACTTCCAGATGTTCAAGCCGAACTTAGAAAAGGCAGTGGAACCAGACAACAAATTGCCAACATCCGATGGATCATCAAAAAAGCAAGAGAGTTCCACAAAAACATCTACTTCTGTTTTATTGACTATGCCAAAGCCTTTGACTGCGTGAATCACAACAAACTGTGGAAAAATTTTAAAGAGAAGGGAATACCAGACTACCTGACCTGCCTCCTGAGAAATATATATGCAGGTCATGAAGCAACAGCTAGAACTGTACATGGAACAACAGACTGGTTCCAAATCAGGAAAGGAGTACATCAAGACTGTATATTGTCACCCTGCTTATTTAGCTTCTATGCAGAGTATATCATGTGAAATGCCAGGCTGGATGCAGCACAAGTTGGAATCAAGGTTGCCAGGAGAAATATCGATAAACTCAGATATGCAGATGAAACCACACTTATGGCAGAAAACAAAGAACTAAAGAGCCTCTTGATGAAAGTAAAAGAGGAGAGTGAAAAAGTTGGCTTAAAACTCAACATTCAGAAAACTAAGATCATGGCATCTGGTCCCATTACTTCATGGCAAGTAGATGGGGAAACAGTGGAAACAGTGACTGACTTTATTTTGCAGGGGGCTCCAAAATCAGTGCAGATGGTGATTGCAGCCATGAAATTAAAAGACACTCCTTGGAAGGAAAGTTACGACCAACATAGATAGCATATTGAAAAGCAGAGACATTATTTAGCCAACAAAGGTCCTTCTAGTCCAGGCTATGGTTTTTCCAGTAGTCATGTATGGATGTGAGAGTTGGACTAAAAACG
This sequence comes from Neotragus moschatus, assembly GCA_006410615.1. Lineage (NCBI taxonomy): Eukaryota > Metazoa > Chordata > Mammalia > Artiodactyla > Bovidae > Neotragus > Neotragus moschatus. Next base: position 192,604 of record SJYA01001584.1, read on the forward strand.
AAGCTGAGCACTGAAGAATTGATGCTTTTGGACTGTGGTATTAGAGAAGACCCTGGAGAGTCCCTTGGACAGCAAGGAGATCCAACCAGTCCATCCTAAAGGAAATCAGTCCTGAATATTGATTAGAAGAACTGAAGCTGAAACTGAAACTCCCATACTCTGGCCACCTGATGTGAAGAGCTGACTCATTTGAAAAGACCATTGTGCTGGGAAAGAATGAAGCGGAGAGGAAAAGGGGATGAGAGAGGTTGAGATGGTTGTATGGTAACATTGACTCAAAGGACATGAGTTTGAGTGGGCTCTAGGAGTTGGTGATGGACAGGGAATCCTGGCATGTTTCAGTCTATGAGATGGAATGAGTTGGACATGACTGTGTAATTGAACAGATCTGAACTGAACTGAGTCAGGCCTATTTACCTTATAAGTTAGTCTTCACAGCCTCTTGAGATATGTAATAATTATTATCCCCAACTCACAGATGTTTGGTTGATAAATCATTTCCAACTCTTCCACAAACCCCATGGACTGTAGCCTACCAGGCTCCTTTGTCTATGGTATTTCCTAGGCAAGGATACTGGAGTGGATTACCATTCCTTCTACAGGGGATCTTCCTGACCCAGGGATTGAACTTGTATTGCCTACATTGGCAGGTGTACTCTTTCCTGCTGAGCCATGAGGGAAGCCCATTTTACATATGAGAAAAAGGTAATTCTTTCAGTTAGTAATACAAAGAGCTAGAATTTAATACTATCTAGGCAAGGCTATGGTTTTTCCAGTGGTCATGTATGGATGTGAGAGTTGGACTGTAAAGAAGGCTGAGCACCAAAGAATTGATGCCTTCGAACTGTGGTGTTGGAGAAAACTCTTGAGAGTCCCTTGGACTGCAAGAAGATCCAACCAGTCCATTCTGAAGGACACCAGCCCTGTGATTTCTTTGGAAGGAATGATGCTAAAGCTGAAACTCCAGTACTCTGGCCACCTCATGAGAAGAGTTGACTCATTGGAAAAGACTCTGATGCTGGGAGGGATTGGGGCAGGAGGAGAAGGGGATGACAGAGGATAAGATGGCTGGATGGCATCACTGATTCGATGGGCATGAGTCTGAGTGAACTCTGGGAGTTGATGATGGACAGGGAGACCTGGCATGCTGCGATTCATGGGGTCGCAAAGAGTAGGATACGACTGAGCAACTGAACTGAACTGAACTGAGGCAATATGTGTCAAATGAGATTGAGAAGACAGAGATGTCTGGGGAACCCTCAAGATGGATTCCCTGATATTGTGAAATGTATGTGCCATTCTCCTATAAATAGAGCTTAGTTGAAGAGGCTAGATATGGGCCCAATTAAAGGAAATGAGATAAGAATGAGAAAAGTATCATCAGGTGATACTAATTGTCTAGAGGGCTTGTGTAGGTTAGTAGGATGTTAGAGGGAGAAAGAAAGCAAATATTTGTATTAATTTCATGTGACTAAATTTGAGGAGACATTATATTAAAATAATAGTGATATAATAATAAGAACTACTACTGATGCTGTGGCAGGCCACATTCTTGGTGCTTTATAGGTATCACCTCATTTATATTGCATAATAACCCTTTCCTATAATCCCCTCAAAATATGTTGATTACGAAAAATCGTTACTACAATTAGTAAAATACTGAAAATACAGTTAGTAAACTACACAAATGAGCAATTATTGAGGGAAACACTGGGAAAAACAGAATCAGCTCTATGTTATTGAAGATCTCATTTTCTCCGTTCTTAGAATTCGTGGCCCCAACTTTGTTTATCTGCCTCCCATCCATCTACCCCTTCGTCAAAGGTGTGTATACTTTGAGAGAGGTGCTAACATTGAATCTGTGTGTAAAATGTCTATTATCATCACTTCGATTAACGTGTAGGCATTTTATTTATTTTATTTGCTCTTTCTACACTCCCATGTGGGAAAACTGACTTTCAAACTCAACCTTCGAAAAACTAAGACCATGGCATCTGGTCCCATCACTTCACATTTAGAAAGGGAAAAAGTGGAAACAGTGATAGATTTTATTTTCTTGGGCTCTAAAATCACTGTGGATGGTGACTGCCATGAAATGAAAAGACACCTGCTCCTTGAAAGAAAAGCTGTGATAAACCTATACATTATATAAAAAAAGCACAGACATAATTTTGCTGACAGATCTGTATTGTCAAAGCTCTGTTTTTCCAGTAGTCATCTAAGGATATGAGAGTTGGACCATAAAGAAGACTGAGAGCCAAAGAATTGATGCTTTCAAATTGTGATGCTGGAGAAGTCTCTTGAGCATTCCTTGGACAGCAAAGAGATCAAATCAGTCGATCCTAAAGGAAATCAACCTTGAATGTTCATTGAAAGGACGATGCTGAAGCTCAAGCTCCAATACTTTGGCCACCTGATGTGAAGAGCCAACTCATTGAAAAAGACCCTGATGCTCAGGAAGATTGAGGTCAGGAAGAGAACAGGACAGCAGAGGAAGAGATGGCTTGATGGCATCACCAACTCAGTGCATGTGAACTTGAGCAAACTCTGGGAGATAGCAAAGAACAGGGAGGCCTGGTGTGCTGCAGATCATGGGGTGGCAAAGTCAGATAAGACTTAGCAACTAAACAACAATCCTCCCATAGTTCTTGTGAGCAATCTAGCTATGTTTGGTTTAATAAAAAAAAATACGTTATTTTTTTTTAAATCATAGTCACTTTGATGCAATCTTCTGATCTTACTATAACTGTTAAAGTTTTTACACTAATAAGTCACCATTATGACCTGGCATCAAACAATTTTAAGACTTCATAGATGTTAAGTAACATGACTTTAAGTGAGTGTTAATGGTGGAAAAAATGTCTTGAAATCTATGAAGTGAATAATAATGGCTTATAAAATTATTAGACCCTTACAAGCCTTCTAAATCAGGAGCTGAACGAAGAAGGGTGTCTATGCCATCTCGCTTAATGTTGTACCCAGATCCTTTGTCTTGTTTGTTCTGTCTTATTCATGCTGTTCATTTTGTCTTTTTATCTAATTATTGGAGTTTAGGAATGAGTCTCCTCCAAACCACAGAAATGGTCATGGAACATACTTTCCTGACACATGACCTTTCACCTCTTTTCCCCAGACATTTCTTCCTCTGTGCATAAATCATTTCCCCTAAAATCCACATTCATGCACATCTCCTCAGACCAACTTCTTAAGCTAGTTTCTAAAAGTTTGATTCCCTGGACCATTGCTTCTGTTCTAGTGCGACTTTAAAACTGCTCATCCATTCTAAACTTTGCTCTGTTCATTGAATATAGCCTTAGGGGCAAGTTGTGCTATCTCTATGAGTCAAACTCTGCCCTTCAACAAAAGTCAATAGGCACTATCTACAGATACCTCAGGACACAATTTAGCAAGCTAAATTCACTCTGCCACCATATAGGTCACTGTAATGCTAGTTTGTAAAACATGGTTTTTACAAAAATAGATTATTAGAAAAGAACAGAAATAAAAATAATAAATAGCTTTCTTCAGTCACCCAAGATAGGATCCAGGTTGCTTGCTTTGAGGGTCACCAGAAGGATTTCCTGGGGGAGCTCAGGGGAATGTTTTCCCTAAATGAAAGCAAATGCCTGAGGGCATTTGATTAGACTATTAAAGTAGTGATTACCAGTGTTCACCAAGGCCCTTTACCTGCATGAGAGGATTGCCAGGTAAAATACAAGATGCTCAGTTAAATTTGAATTTCAGATAAACTAGGACAAATTTTAATATATGCCAATTATTTGTATTTATCTGAAGTACAAATTGAACTGAATGGCCTGTGAGTACATACATTATGCATATATAATCTGGCAACTCTACCCTGAAAATAAGAGTGATATGCTCTCCAGGCAGAATTTCCTGCCAATTCTGGCCAATAAAATGTGAATAAAAATGGTGTACTGATGCAAGACTGAGGCTGTGAAAGCATCTACACAATTTTCCAGTTTGTCTTTTTCATGACCAATACAAATATTTCATAACATGTCATATCCTGGATAATGCAAGAAATAAAATCCTGTTTATTAACTATTGTCCTCTCCTTGAATGCCTTAAAAAATTTGCAGATCCTCAAAGGACTGAAAAAGGTCTAACCTCTGTAATTTTTATATTTGCCTGATTTACTTATAGTATCTTCAATTTTGTTTTTTGAATCTCCACTTAGTGGCCCTGACTCAGAGGCCTGATGTTGTTTACTCAGAGAAAACCTTTACAGGCATCCTAGCTCAATCCCAAAGAAAGAGGGAAAGAGTGACAAATTAAAGTCAATGGATAGATTCTATTAACAATGTCCATTAAGACCACAGAAGACCCTTCTCAGGTAGATGTAAACTAACTTTATTTATCAAATATTTAATATAAAGTTATATAAAATATCAATCACTGAATACTTGGAGAAGGTGCTAGTACCCCACTCCAGTACTCTTGCCTAGAAAATCCCATGGATGGAGGAGCCTGGTAGGCTGCAGTCCATGGGGTCACGAAGAGTTGGACACGACTGGGCAACTTCACTTTCACTTTTCACTTTCATACGTTGGAGAAGGAAATGGCAACCCAATCCAGTGTTCTTGCCTGGAGAATCCCAAGGACAGAGGAGCCTCTATGGGATCGCACAGAGTCGGACATGACTGAAGCGACTTAGCAGTAGAAGCACTGAATACTTTAGATATAGGGCCAATAGAGTCCAAAATAAATACAAGGAATGTGAGATATACTTGACATGGAATATATCTTGATTTTTTAAACTAAATACCGGATTGAATACAACTGTGAATGAAAGGATGCAATAAAAAGACACAGCTCTTAGAATTAGATTTTTCAGCCCTGATTTCTTATGTTCATTATAAGAAAAAATATTAACATAATACTGTATAGTCATCCCTTAACACCTGCTGCGGAGCAAGGGCTAGAATTATGAAGTAACAACAATCTAAAAAATAATAATTAAAACAATATCCCATCCTCAACTGTCCCCTTGTAAGGGGTAGGTAGAAATTTTGTGATCCTTTGGAGGTCACTACAGAGAAGTAGTTTGTTTTAGTTAGACTTACATCAGTTTGAGGAACAGTATTTTCTTTCAGTTCAAACAAAGCTAGTGGAGGTGATGGAATTCCAATTGAGCTTTTTCAAATCTTAAAAGATGATGCAGTGAAAGTGCTACACTCAATACGTCAGCAAATTTGGAAAACTCAGCAGTGGCCACAGGACAGGAAAAGGTCAGTTTTCATTCCAATCCCAAAGAAAGGCAATGCCAAAGAATGCTCAAACTATCGCACAATTGCACTCATCTCACTCGCTAGTAAAATAATGCTCAAAATTCTCCAAGCCAAGCTTTAGCAATATGTGAAACGTGAACTTCCAGATGTTCAAGCTGGTTTTAGAAAAGGCAGAGGAACCAGAGATGAAATTGCCAAAATCCACTGGATCATGGAAAAAGCAAGACAGTTCCAGAAAAACATCTATTTCTGCTTTATTGACTATGCCAAAGCCTTTGACTGTGTGGATCACAATAAACTGTGGAAAATTCTNACGTGAACTTCCAGATGTTCAAGCTGGTTTTAGAAAAGGCAGAAGAACCAGAAATGAAATTGCCAAAATCCACTGGATCATGGAAAAAGCAAGACAGTTCCAGAAAAACATCTATTTCTGCTTTATTGACTATGCCAAAGCCTTTGACTATGTGGATCACAATAACAGGAAAATTCTGAAGTGAAGTGAAGTGAAGTTGCTCAGTCATGTCTGACTCTTTGCGACCCCATGGACTAGAGCCTACCAGGTTCCTCTGTCCATGGAATTTTCCAGGCAGTAGTACTGGAAATAGATTGTCATTTCCTTCTCCAGGGGATCTTGCTGACCCAGGGATCAAACCCGGGTCTCCCGCATTGTAGACAGTTGCTTAACCGTCTGAGCCACCAAGGAAGTCTGAAGGAAATGGGAATACTAGACCACCTGACCTGCCTCTTGAGAAACCTGTATGCAAGTCAGAAAGCAATGGTTAGAACTGGACATGGAACAACAGACTGGTTCCAAATAGGAAAAGGAGTATGTCAAGACTGTATAATTGTCACCTTGCTTATTTAACTTGTATAAAGAGTAGATCATGAGAAATGCCGGGCTGGGTGAAGCATAAGCTGGAATCAAGATGGCTAGGAGAAATAACAATAACCTCAGATATGCAGATGACATCACCCTTATGGCAGAAAGTGAAGAAGAACTAAAGAGCCTCTTGATGAAAGTGAAAGAGGAGAGTGAAAAAGCTCAACATTCAGAAAACTAAGGTCATGACATATGGTCCCATCACTTCATGGGAAATAGATGGGGAAACAGTGGAAATAGTGGCTGATTTTATTTTGGGGGGCTCCAAAATCACTGCAGATGGTGACTGCAGCCATGAAATTAAAAGACACTTACTCCTTGCAAGGAAAATTATGACCAACCTAGATTTCCTATTAAAAAGCAGAGACATTACTTTGCCAACAAAAGTCCATCTAGTCAAGACTATGGTTTTTCCAGTGGTCATGTATGGATGAGAGAGTTGGACTGTTAAGAAAGCTGAGTGCAGAAGAATTGATGCTTTTGAACTGTGGTGCTGGAGAAGACTCTTGAGAGTCCCTTGGACTGCAAGGAGATCCAAACAGTCCATCCTAAAGGAGATCAGTCCTGGGTGTTCATTGGAAGGACTGATGTTGAAGCTGAAACTCCAATATTTTGGCCACCTGATGTGAAGAGCTGACTCATTTGAAAAGACCCTGATGCTGGGAAAGATTGAGGGCAGGAGGAGAAGGGGATGACAGAGGATGATTGGATGGCATCACTGACTCAATGGAGATGGGTTTGGGTGGACTCTGGGAGTTGGTGATGGACAGGGAGG
>SJYA01001584.1:203107-271283 GCA_006410615.1 Neotragus moschatus
GGGGCTCCAAAATCACTGCAGATGGTGACTGCAGCCATGAAATTAAAAGACACTTACTCCTTGCAAGGAAAATTATGACCAACCTAGATTTCCTATTAAAAAGCAGAGACATTACTTTGCCAACAAAAGTCCATCTAGTCAAGACTATGGTTTTTCCAGTGGTCATGTATGGATGAGAGAGTTGGACTGTTAAGAAAGCTGAGTGCAGAAGAATTGATGCTTTTGAACTGTGGTGCTGGAGAAGACTCTTGAGAGTCCCTTGGACTGCAAGGAGATCCAAACAGTCCATCCTAAAGGAGATCAGTCCTGGGTGTTCATTGGAAGGACTGATGTTGAAGCTGAAACTCCAATATTTTGGCCACCTGATGTGAAGAGCTGACTCATTTGAAAAGACCCTGATGCTGGGAAAGATTGAGGGCAGGAGGAGAGGGGGATGACAGAGGATGATTGGATGGCATCACTGACTCAATGGAGATGGGTTTGGGTGGACTCTGGGAGTTGGTGATGGACAGGGAGGTCTGGCATGCTGCTATTCACAGGGTCTCAAAGAGTCAGACACAACTGAACTGACCTGAACTGACTGAACTGAACCGAATGACTGAGCTGAACTGAACTGATTTCCTCTGACACTCAGTATCAGGACTTGAAGCATGACCCATTCACTCAAAATTGATATGGTTTGGTGGTTAGTCTAGATATATAGTATATAACTTTTCTAGAAAGAAATTTCTTAGAATTAGCCTTTGCTTTTAAGCCTGAAGATCCCGTCTCTGGGCAAAAATGGCTAGTTTGGGGTGAAGCAGTTCAGTTCAGTTGCTCAGTCGTGTCCGACTCTTTGCGACCCCATGAATCGCAGCATACCAGGCTTCCCTGTCCATCACCAACTCCCGAAGTTCACTCAGATTCACGTCCATCAAGTCAGTGATACCATCTAGCCATCTCATCCTCTGTCGTCCCCTTCTCCTCCTGCCCCCAATCCCTCCCAGCATCAGAGTCTTTTCCAATGAGTCAACTCATCTCATGAGGTGGCCAAAGTACTGGACTTTCAGCTTCAGCATCATTCCTTCCAAAGAAATCCCAGAGCCAATCTCCTTCAGAATGGACTGGTTGGCTCTCCTTGCAGTCCAAGGGACTCTCAAGAGTCTTCTCCAACACCACAGTTCAAAAGCATCAATTCTTCGGCACTCAGCCTTCTTCACAGTCCAACTCTCACATCCATTCATGACTACTGGAAAAACCATAGTCTTGACTAGACAGACCTTTGTTGGCAAAGTAATGTCTCTGCTTTTGAATATGCTATCTAGGTTGGTCATAACTTTTCTTCCAAGGAGTAAGAGTCTTTTGATTTCATGGCTGCAGTCACCATCTGCAGTGATTTTGGAGCCCAGAAAAGTAAAGTCTGACACTGTTTCCACTGTTTCCCCATCTATTTCCCATGAAGTGATGGGACTGAATGCCATGATCTTCGTTTTCTGAATGTTGAGCAAAGTCAGTAATTTAAAGAAAATCTCAGCAAATGAGATCCAGGCTACCAAACTCAGGTTAAGAACGTAAGGGAAACAGTGAAGCCATTGTTGAGGTTTAGGGATCAGAACAAACCCTGGATTGAGGAGGTACCTGTGCTGGGATTCGAAGGTCTCTGACTTTCTGTACTGGATGTTTTTGCCAACCTGACCCTACCTCCTAGTAAAAGCCCTATGCATACAGCTCCTTACTTTCTTGATGGACTCTAAAAGAAGAGAGGTACTTAAAAAAAAAAAAAAGATAGGGTGTGGGTAAAGCTATACCAGAACACTTGACAATGTTTATATCCTAAACATCAAACTTCTGAGTTCAGAGTTACTTCATGAATCCTATAGGCCCTAAACATGTTTGCTTTCCTCCATAGAAAAATATGAAAATTTCATTTTATAATCACGTTAGTAAAAAGCATATATTAATGCCATATATCAGAACATTTTCTTTGACCTAAATATTTCTTTTTCTTCTGATTTTAAAAGAAGCTAAAACATTTTCATGGTACAGGAAAGCAAAATTTGCCACCCCAAAATGCTTTTTTGTGGTATGAAGATTATTTCAGTGTGATTAGATACAAAAAGTCTCTTTTTTTACCTCCCCACTAGCTGACTAAAAAATTTATATTAAGAGTCTGGTCCAGGCAAAGCAGTATCACCAGGGGTACCTACAAAGAATATGGGCTAATTGTGGCAGGGGAGCCCAGCAAGACCTGAAGACCAAAGTCCTCTCTGTGTCCCACTGTCTTTCATGGTACAGTGAACATTTGTTTACCAGACATTTGCTTTTCCATCTCCACATGAACTGCCTTCCTTCTCTTTGAAGTCCCAAACCCCTACTGCATTCTCCTTCTCTCAGATGGCATATAAGCCTCAACTGCTCACTATGTTCTTGGACTCCATATTCCTATTGGAACCCTTGTGCATATATAAGTACATTTGATTTTCTCCTGTTGATCTGCCTCATTCAACTTTAATCTTAAACTAGCCGGAAGAACTTAGAAAGAGTAGAGGGAAAGATTTATTTCATCCCTCAGAGTGGGCTCCTAAGATTATTGTGAACTCTTGGTATAGCATTTACTGTGCTCAGTGGATATTAGTCCTGATTGTTGTTGCCTTACTGCATTTCCTCTTCTTCTGAATTTTTACCTAAATGAATAGCTTTCTTTCTTCATTTCTAAGTCAGTCAAATAGTAAGATTTTCATCATATCTAGAGCTGTGATATGAGGTGTGTCATTCTGTTAGGGGTTGGGGAAAGAGCAGCTATGACAGGGAAGTGACAGCACTAAATAAAAGAATTTGTTTTCTAATTGGAGAGCAAAACTTACACACAGAAACCCACTGAAGACAATTTTAAAGCACTAAATTTGTAGATAATATTTCAACGTCATCCTCTCCCTAAATGTAATACTTAAAATACTTTTCATGTTGACCACAATCATGGATTATATTTATAATACGGAAATATTCTGGGTTATTGGAGATATACAGGTCTTTAAAGCCCTCTAATTCTTTGACTCTTACTTGAAGTTGTTGGATCCATACACTACCTAGAGAAGATAATCTTCAGTGCATTAAGCAAATGCTCACAAATTTCATTCCTACAAGTTGAAAAGAGGTACAAGAAATACAACTGGCATTGAACACACTCCCCTCCCCCTTCCAGTATAAAATGGAAGTCCCCTGTCTAGGATTGTGATTAGGATTCTCTTCGCCCTGGGGTCTTATCTCTCACCACAGACTCTTCTTAAATGGGAAATTCAGCTGTCTGGAGGCTGAGAGCAGGCTAAGTCATTACTCAAAATTCATTGTCCATCTCTGAGTCATTTCTGGTTAGACAACTGACCAAGTGCCAGCTGGTTTTGACCTGAGTTTACTTGAGAATTTATTCTTTCCTCACAGTCCTTCAGAATATTCTTTGATATCAGCTTAGTGGGTGAGATTTGATCATCATTTTTTTTTAGGTTTAGATTTGAGATTGGTGAACTTCTTTTCTTTACAAGTTCTTCTTTGACTTAAACCACTATAGTGTACTGAACAAACCAGGTATGGAAGTCAGGTGGGAAGAGGTCTAATATTTATTAATATTAGTCTACCTCTAAGTCAGACTGTCTGGGCCTAAATTTAGGCTTCATCACTTCGTATGTGCCTTTCCTCCCTATACGTTACCCATCAGTCACTTCTAGCTACCCTGGCATCTTTGCTGCTTGTGACTCCTGTCTTTGGCTTTTCACACTTGCTGTTCCCTCTTTCTGTTACAAGGTCTCTGCAGATATCCACATGGTTTGCTCCTTTACCACATTTATATCTTTGTTCAGATGTTAGCCTTGAGTTGCCAAACAATAAATATTTATTGAGCACTGTTATGAAGTGAGCACTATTCTAGGAATTTCACGTAAGTCAGGAAATATTAGAGACAAATGGTCCTGCCCTGATAAATATTATATTCTAGTAGTGAGGAAGAAACAGTGGTTGACTACAAGACAAGCATATTTTAATATATATATTAGAAGATGATACATACTGTGAAATAAAAGAGACTGACGCAGATTTGATATTAAGTCAGACAATACTAGTAGGACTCATGAAGAGGTAAACATAGTTTGAATATGAGGTATAAGGAAAAATACACCAGGGATAAAGACTAAAAGCCTTTGGAGCAAAACTACTAGAATTATGAAATTGTCATTTTGTCTTCATCCTTAGAGTTTTTTGTGGTCCCTGAAACCTCCTCAAGCCACCTTGCCTCTAGAATTTCTTAAGAAGGGATTTCACTATCCTTTGTTCTAAGACCACAAAGTCTTCAACCATGAGGAATAGACATTAACTCAAGTGTGGTCTGAAGCTCTCCCACTCAGGAAACTTAAGGAAGGAACAACAGAAGATCTTGTTTCAGTATTTTCATATGCTCAAAAACTACCCATAATCCAGCAATTAAGATATTGTTGCCTTGAAACAGGTGAGCAGTAAATATCTTTCTCTATGATGATACATTGACTTAATGTGAGCTATCTACTAGCTATGAGGGTCTCACTTTACATGTAGGAGCACTTGTGTATAAAGAGCAAGGAAGTAAAAATTAAATGTATTGTCGCACTACAGTAATTTCTAGAGCCATATACTGGTAAGAATTTAATTACAGTCAACCTTGCAAAAATGAATTAATTCCTTTATAGTAATTTGTCCCAAATGAATGTGAAGACCTAACATCCAGTATCTGAAACTCATTTGGGCTAAAAGTAAATTTTTGAGTGTTTAATCCAGTGTGCTTACATTACATTAAGCTCTGCTGGAAGAGTTTTATTCCACTATGATACAGCCAGGAATGCCATGAAAAGAATTGTAAAGCAGGAAAAAAAAGTAGGAAAATTACTCAGCATACTTAGCAAACGACTCACTGCTGCTGCTGCTGCTAAATCGCTTCAGTCGTGTTTGACTCTGTGTGACTCCATACACGGCAGCCCACCAGGCTCCAAGGTCCCTGGATACTCCAGGCAACAACAATGGCATGGGTTGCCATTTCCTTCTCCAGTGCATGAAAGTGAAAAGTATGTCCGACTCATAGCGACCCCATGAACTACAGCCCACCAGGTTCCTCCATCCACGGGATTTTCCAGGCAAGAGTACTGAAATGGGTTGCCATTGCCTTCTCTGAAAGGACTCACTAGTTCTCCACTAAAACACTAATTAATATCTGTACCACTATTCTGACCTCAGTTCAGATCAGTCGCTCAGTCGGGTCTGACTCTTTCTGACCACATGAATAACAGCACACCAGGCCTCCCTATCCATCACCAACTCCCGAAGTTCCCTCAGACTCCCATCATCGAGTCTGTGATGCCATCGAGCCATCTCATCCTCTGTCGTCCCCTTTCCCTCCTGCCCTCAATCCCTCCCAGCATCAGAGTCTTTCCCAATGAGTCAACTCTTCGCATAAGGTGGCCAAAGTACTGGAGTTTCAGCTTTAGCATCANCTCTATCTATCAGATCTAGGCCCTTAAATTTATTTCTCAATCCAGTGTGTAATGATAAGGGATTTGATTCAGGTCATACCTGAGTGGTCTAGCGGTTTTCCATACTTTCTTCAATTTAAGTCTGAATTTGCCAATAAGGTGCTCATGATCTAAGTCAGTCAGCTCCTGGTCTTGTTTTTGTTGACTGTATAGAGCTTTTCCATTTTTAGCTGCAAAGAATATAATCAATGTGATTTTGATGTTGACCATCTTGTGGTGTCCATGTGTAGAGTCTTCTCTTGTGTTGTTGGAAGAGGGTGTTTGCTATGACCAGTGTGTTCTCTTGGCAAAATTCTATTAGCTTTTGACCTGCTTCATTCCGTACTCCAAGGTCAAATTTGCCTGTTACTCCAAGTGTTTCTTGACTTCCTCTTTTTGCATTCCAGTCCCCTATAATGAAAAAGACATCTTTTGGGGGTGTTACTTCTAAAAGGTCTTATAGGTCTTCATAGAACCATTCAACTTCAGCTTCTTCAGCATTACTGGTTCAGCCATAGACTTGGATACTGTGATATTGAATGGTTTGCCTTGGAGACGAACAGAGATCATTCTGTCATTTTTGAGACTGCATCCAAGTACTGCATTTTGGACTCTTCTGTTGACCATGATGACTACTCCATTTCTTCTGAGGGATTCCTGCCCACAGTAGTAGACATAATGGTCCTCTGAGTTAAATTCACCCATTCCAGTCCATTTTATTTCGCTGATTCCTAGAATGTCAACGTTCACTCTTGCCATCTCTTGCTTGACCACTTCCAATTTGCCTTGATTCATGGACCTGACATTCCAGGTTCCTATGCATTGTTGCTCTTTACAGCATCGGACCTTGCTTCTATCACCAGTCATATCCACAGCGGGGTATTGCTTTTGCTTTGGCTCCCTCCCTTCATTTTTATGGAGTTATTTCTCCACTGATCTCCAGTAGCATATTGGGCACCTACTCACCTGGGGAGTTTCTCTTTCACTATCCTACCATTTTGCCTTCTCATACTGTTCATGGGGTTCTCAAGGCAAGAATACTGACATGGTTTGCCATTCCCTCTCCAGTGGACCACATTCTGTCAGACCTCTCCACTATGACCCATCCGTCTTGGGTTGCCCTGCGGGCATGGCTTAGTTTCATTGAATTAGACAAGGCTGTGGTCCTAGTGTGATTAGATTGACTAGTTTAATGCAAAACTCTTATAGTATTCTTCCACTATGTGCGAATAATTCCATCTTTCTGATTCCCTTATGTGAGAGTGTCTTTTTTTCAGCCTGGCCCACAGTTGGAGGTAATCACTGAACAGTGATATCGTATTTAACTCTGTTTTATCTTACCATCCTGCCCTCCTCAATCCCTGATTTCTCCATGCCAATAACCCTTCCCTGGCTCAATCAACAAATCTGAAAATGAGTTAACTGCTTAGGTATATTTTTAACATGACAAATTTTGAAATACAGTGTGAACTTTGAGCAACATAGGCTTGAACTGCATGGATCCACTCATATGTAGATATTTTTCAATAAATATATTGGAAATTCTTTTGGATATTTCCAACAATTAGGAAAAAAACTTGAAAATATACTGTATAGCCTAGAAATGCCAAAAAATGTTAAGGAAAAGTTTTGTCATGAATGCATAAAATATATGTAGCTACTAGTCTATATGTGTTAGCTTTCTTATTGTTTTATAACTTAGTTTTCAAAGAACTACATTACTGTGTAGTATGCTTCCTTCTTGCAATTGGAAAAACTGGGCATTAGTCTATTATAGGCATTTGTTATTATTATTTTTTTAATGTAAAACATTTCTAATACTGTATTATGAGTATGGCTGTTATGTGCCTTGTTATGTGTTATATGCTATATGTTATATGCCTTATAGTTATATACCATGAAAATTTTATAATGATCCATTCATTAGTGTTTATGCTTTCCCTGGTAGCTCAGACGGTAAAGTGTCTGCCTGCAATGAGGGAGACCCGGGTTCGATTCCTGGGTCGGGAAGATTCCCTGGAGAAGGAAATGGCAATCCACTCCAGCACTCTTGCCTGGAAAATCCCATGGATGGAGGCGCCTGATAGGCTACAGTCCATGGGGTCACAAAGAGTCGGACATGACTGAGTGACTTCACTTTCACTTTTACTTTCATTAGTGTTTAGGTTAGGTGTCCATAAAGTGATCATATTGCTACTTCTTCATTATCAATGTAAATGGCTATACTTGTAAATAAATAATCTTTTTCATATTATCTTTTTCTTTTCGATTAAGTCTGTGTTAGTAGTATGTATAACATCGACCGTGTTTTGTATCATATAACAATATTAATGTAGGTACTGAAAGATGATTCATCTTATAGACAGATAATATAAATTTCTGTTATCAATAAATACATTACAATACTATAAATGCATTTTCTTCATCATTTCCTTAATAACATCTTCTCTTCTGTAGCTTACTTTATTGTAAGAATACAGTATATAATATATATAAGATACAAAACATCTGTTAATTAACCATTTATATTATTGGTAAGGCTTCTAATCACCAGTAAGCTAGGAATGGATAAGTTTTTTGGGAAGTCCAAAGTTATACATAGGTTTTAAATTCTTCAGAGGGTCAGTGCCCCTGACCCCCAAGCTGTTCAAGGGTCAGCTGTACATTTTTCATTGCTTTGTCAGGCATCAGAGAGTTTGTAGACATTGAAGTTATCAGGTTTTTAAACTTTGTCTATAATATGCCAAAGAACAGATGGAAATTGATTTTTTTTCATTAAATTAAAATTTATTTGGGCAGATCAAGTGAGGAATTAACTGAAACTCTCATTAGTCATTTCCTTTGCAAAGATTTTCTTTGCAGTCAATCTGTGCTACACTAAAGGGAAAAAGATGTTCTTCTTCCTTCAGATTTCTAAAGAAAGTTTCTGAAGATATTTTGTGAGAAGAGTGCCCTCCTTCACGTTAACACAACATTTTGTCCCCATATTACAATCTAGCTGATAAGATTTGAAATCTTTAAAGTCAGGACCAAATATCTTATATTGATGTCACTAGTGTGTCTAGCATGTAAGTCACATAGTAAGAATGCAAACATAGCTATTAAAATAATTCACTGCCCTTAATTATATCCAGATATTTCATAAGTTTCACACTGCTTTTCATCTCTGATATATATCTTCAGGAAAGAAAAAAGAATCAATGCAGTGCTGGCTCATGTCACAGCTTTGAGAAAGTTCCCTGGGTTCTACTTACTTGCTGCAAGTAATAAATCCCTTCTTCTTTTGGCTTGATTGTTTCTTTTGACTTGACATCTGCCAAGAGTCAAATGAAGGTTTGGGTTAACACTCCCATTTAGGGGAAAGTATTATCAGGTGATTTAGAATAGTGGGTGGTATTTAGTAGAGGTAGAATAAAGACATGAAGGAAGGGTGTTATATAATGTATCAAGTAATAGAAGAAATATATAAGATCTTGACAAAAACTGTGCAGTCATAAAGTTTCCAGTGGCCCTCCATGGTCTCTCAGATCAACTTCCTCTCAGAACTCAGTGTGTCATTTATGTAGGGCCTTAATAATTTATCCGCTACATTCTCTGAAACTACCTATAGATTTCTAATCCCCAAATTTAACGATGTTTTAAAAATGATTGTTCAAAACAGATAACCTCAGATGTGACTGAATATCAGATCCTATTATCTTTTTTGATGTGCTGGAAAAAAAATACTGAATTAAAAACCAAAAAAGAATAAAGCTTGAAAACTAAAGAAAAATAATAAACAATGCATTTGTTTTCTTCTCCATTGAGATATTTTTGTGATTGTACTTGATAATCATTTATCAGGTGGGGAGGGCGATCATGCAAAGCTGAACTTGAATTTAGTTTGTTTGACTACTTTCAACATAAAAAACTACTAAGGAGGACAAATGGAAGAAACCAGTTTCTTTAAGTCATATCAGTTGGTCACTGATTGTTCAGCATTGAAACAAAAGAATAAAAAAGCAAGCTTCAATAAGGCCACTTACACACTTTGGGGCATGAAACGTCAGCCATTTTTCACTGAGCTGTAATCAACAATAGACAAGTCACCCTAACAACATATGTCTGGCCCAGGGCGCTTATTTTCAGTCTAATCAGTCATTTTCTGACAGATTCCTGAAGGTCATAGGAAACAGAGACCTGGAAAGTTAAATATATACACTATATGCATATTGTTATTATCTTAATTTTTATTTTATATTGGAGTATTGTTGATTAACAATATTGTGCTAGTATCAGGCATTCAGCAAAGTGCTTCAGTTATACATATATGTGCCTATTCTTTTTCAATTTCAGTAATAACTTAAATGAGAAAAGAAATTGTTTTTTTAATTGGCATGGTATGGTAAATGTTCAAATAAACTCATCTGTAATTTTAGTTAAAAGAATTTTAACCTTCCTCTTCTAACATAGTTTTGTATTTTTTCCTACTTCTAGAAATAAAAATCACTCATAATTCTAACTAAAAGCTTTTTGTGTACCTCCTTCTAAAATGCTGCTACAAAGTTCTCCATGATAGAATCTTATTCCTCTTGGGAATTTAGGAATAGCTTTACAGACTTACTATTCTCCTGTTCATTCTGTTGCCCAAGGCAAAATGGTATTGGAAAAAAATTTTTTTTTCAAATTCCTTCCTTCCTCAAAAAAAAAAGAGGGATTTTAAAAAATCTGATTATTGCAAGGAGACAGAACCCATCCTCTTTCCTTCTTCTCCAAGGGAAGCACACTTGAGGAAGAGTTCAGTTCACTCAGTATATTCCCATGCAGACAGACAGCACTGAAGCTGGTCCTAGTGACNTTCATTCTGTTGCCCAAGGCAAAATGGTATTGGAAAAAAATTTTTTTTTCAAATTCCTTCCTTCCTCAAAAAAAAAAGAGGGATTTTAAAAAATCTGATTATTGCAAGGAGACAGAACCCATCCTCTTTCCTTCTTCTCCAAGGGAAGCACACTTGAGGAAGAGTTCAGTTCACTCAGTATATTCCCATGCAGACAGACAGCACAGAAGCTGGTCCTAGTGACCAGGACTGGGAAGTGTAATAAAGCTACAGATCTACGCTGTATTATACAAAGCTGCTTTTTTTTTTTTTTAAATTGAAGCTGATATTTTGATTTATATCTATATGAAACTTGAGTCTGATTCTCACTTTGGAACTCTGGGGCTAGAAAGGAATGTTTGTAATTATTACCCACAAACCACAACAATAGAAATTGAAAAATATAGTCTCATTGGCCTGTTTAAGTTAAACTCCCAGAATAAAATTCTATGTATGCCATCATCACAGAGCACACATCACATATTCCTTATGTATTTGAGTGGAATTGTGCTAATATTGCAGCCACTAGTTGCATGTGCCTATGGAGCATATGAAATGTGTATAATCTCTATCGAGAGATGCTATAAATGTATTAATACCATACACACCATATTACAAAGACTTGCTTAAAAATACAATATCTCAATAATTTTTATATTGATTATTTATTGATGTGGCAGTATTTGAGAAATATTAGATTAAATAAGGGAGAAGGCACTGGCAACCCCCTCCGGTACTCTTGCCTGGAAAATCCCATGGACGGAGAAGCCTGGTGGGCTGCAATCCATGGGATCGCTAAGAGTCGGACACGACTGAGCGACTTCACTTTCACTTTTCAGGTTCATGCATTGGAGAAGGAAATGGCAACCCATTCCAGTATTCTTTCTTGGAGAATCCCAGGGATGGGGCAGCCTGATGGGCTGCCGTCTATGGTGTAGCACAGAGTTGGACACGACTGATGTGACTTAGCAGCAGCAGCAGCAGCAGCAGCAGCAAAGTAAGAAGCATTGCTAAAGTTAATTTTACATGTTTTTCTTTTTACTTTTAACGTAGATACTAGAAAATTCAAAATTCCACACATAGCTTAAAATTTATCTTTATTGAACAACAAAGAATTAGAACAATGAAGAAAGTGCTTTTCTTTTTCAAGATGTGGGTAAGTGTCAAGCCATAGGAGGTTGTGGGCAAATGTAATTAAAATAACATTAATATGAAACAAAGAGAATGATAATTTGTGGCACTATTATACAATGCCAACAACTAATTCCTGCGCTGAAGTCCTATTTGGTGGCTTTTGCTTTGCACTTTACCCTTTGTGATGATATATGATGTTTCCGCTGAAATTCTAGTTTCAAAATAAGACTTTTTTTTTGAAGCCAAAATAATTAAACTCAAATGAGCTTCTTTATACTTTGAGAAAATAAAAATGATTTTCTCTGCTATAAAGGGCCATTAGACCAATTCTCCCATATCTGTGTGTGTATGTTCCCTTGGAAACATAATAAATATTAGTCATAACAATTTTTGGAACAGAGACAAATTTCTCTAGGAATTAAGTCAGTTCTCCAGTATTCACAATATAGGCCTACCTCTAAAGTTACAGGCCAGATGACTTTCACCTATGTCAAAATATACCTTTAAACAGCTCAAGGGTTCCTCATGAAATGTATGGGAGAAGATGAGAAAGTAAGGCCTTTAGTCTCTCAACAAGATAGTGAATCCTTTTTCTATCACCTTCACGTCTGTATAACATATGTGAAATTTTGCTCCAACTTCATAGTCATTGTTGTGATTCCTTATATGCATATAGATTTGTTAATGCTTACCCAGTTACATATTGTGTTCTCGATTCTGTATTAGTCTGGAGGAATGTTTCTGTTGGCATGGATACATTATTTCTCTAACATTATTAAAACTATGGTCTGAGACTGAGCTGGTACAAATCCTTACTGAATATAAATGTTAAACCACTGCTGAAAAATTCTGATGTAATGAGCTAAAACTAAAGTGGTTACTCACTAAAATGATGAGAATATTCTAGAAGCTAAATCATTCACCATGGTTGCTGGTGAGACACAGTCAGTATTTTTTTTTTAACTGAAGCATAGTTGATTTACATCCCTGGTACCTGCAGTGCAGGAGACCCACATTCAATCCCTAGACCAGGAAGATCCCCTGGAGAAGGAAATGGCAAGCCACTCCAGTATTCTTGCTTGCAGAATTCACTGGACAGAAAAACCTGGCAGACTACAGTCCATGGTGTCACAAAGAGTCAGACACAATGGGCCAAATTTCACTTCTTCATTTGTTTCAAGTCTACAATGTAGAGATTCAGCATTTTTTATAGATTATGCCCCATTGAAAGCTGGTATCAAATTTGGCTATATTCCCTGTGCTTTGCAATATATAATTGGTAGTTATTTACTTTATGGATAATAGTTTGTACCACTTAATCCCATACTCCTATCTGGTCCCTTCTCACTTCCTTCTCCCCACCAGAAGCCACTAGTTTGTTCTTGTTATCTACATTCAGTATTAAACAATTGAAGTTAGAAAGGATTGTAAATTTTACTGTAACCACTCATTTACTTTTCAGATAATCAAATTAGTACAGAGAGAGCTGAAGTGTCTTAATTAAGGACAGAGTTCACATAAAGTAAAATGATTGGAATTAGAACACAGGATCAAAATCTGTGTACAATGCAACAGTGATTTTTTTTTTCCTGTGAGTCAGTCCTATTTTGCCATAACTTATCTCCTTAATTATAATTAGTAAGTTAAAATGTAGACTTTGCCCCACACTGATGTTTAATAAAAATGGGACATGAAGTGAAAATGAGTATTTTTCATGAGATATAGTGAGTAACTGACACCAGATACCAAAAGAACATTTTCATCTTCCAGTTCATACTGCACTAACGTTCTTCCAAAATAATATTCTTCTGTGTGTGCTCTTTGTGAGTGGATAGATTATTCTTTTTAATTAGAATTCTTTATGACAGGTTTTACAGATACCATCACTGGATGAATAAAAATCACAACTGTCTTTTGGGTTTTCTGTCTCATTATTCAACTTAATCATTTAACTTGATTCTTTCTATGATCCTTCTAACTTTGTAATCTCAACAACACTTTCGGGTAACATCAAGAAAAAAAGCTCCCTGTGTAAAATTTCTTGGAAGACTGAGACCAAGTTGCATACTCCATTCATCCCAATCTTTTCAGACTGTAATCTGTTCCAACGGAATATTCAAAGCATTATAGTCAGGTGGCTTAAAATGAAAATCACATTATACTTTGAAACATAGGACATTATTTATAAGAACAATTTTACAAATATTCTCAAGTTCTTCTTAATCAAAAATTGCAAAGTAGAATATTTTAATTAAAAAATATACAATCCCCTAATGTAAAGAAACTGTTTGATATTATTTTATATTTAAGATATATAATTCTTATGTAGCTAGCTTCATTGTGATTTACCACAAAATGCTTATGTTGATAGAAATAATTTTTTTAAGGAAAAAGAATATATTTTCAATGTATTTCAAAACTACAGAAAATTGAACAACCATATAGACATTTTCCACCTCCAGGAAACAATCTCTACTTCTTTCAAGTATTAAAGGAAGAAAACTACTCTGCAACCTAAAATTTCTTTAGTGTATAATAAACTAGCTGACTTTACATTGCTGCTGCTGCTGCTGCTAAGTTGCTTCAGTTGAGTCTGACTCTGTGCAACCCCATACATGGCAGCCCACCAGGCTCCCCCGTCCCTGGGATTCTCCAGGCAAGAACACTGGAGTGGGTTGCCATTTCCTTCTCCAATGCATGAAAGTGAAAAGTGAAAGGGAAGTCGCTCAGTCATATCCGACTCGTAAGGACACCATGGACTGTAGCCTACCAGGCTCCTCTATCCATGGGATTCTCCTGGCAAGAATACTTTACAATGCTAAGTAACTTCAGTCATGTCTGACTCTGTGCAACCCCAGAGACGGCAGCCCACCAGGCTCCCCCATTCCAAGGATTCTCCAGGCAAGAACCCTGGAGTGGTTTGCCATTTCCTCCTCCAATACTTTACAATAGGGCCACTTAAAATATATCTACTCTCATCTGTGAAAACCTCTCTCCTCATGGGATAAAAAAGGACCTAAAAGAGTTAGTGTCCATAAGCAAATGTTACTGACTTCTTAGCTGACTTTCCATCAAGAACTCATTTCATAAAACCTGCATCTTCATGGTTCATTTAGAAAAAATCTTAAGGCAAATATCTGTCCAAGGAAGTCGTTAAGAAATGGATGGAATTCTGGTGCTATTTGCACATCTGTCATTTAGCACCAGACACTGATTTAGAAATACTTCATACTTATCCCATAGTAACAGATTACTTTAGGACTGGGCCATATTTCTATCTTGACTTCATCCAAGCAAGAATTTATGGGCATGTTGTCAGTAAAGAATCTCCCAGTAGTGCAGGAGACCCGGGTTTGATCCCTAGGTTGGGAAGATCCCCTGGATAAGGAAATGGCAACCCACTCGAATACCCTTGCCTAGAAATCCCATGCACGGAGGAACCTGGTAGGCTGCAGCCCATGGTGTCGCAAAGAGTCAGGCACGACTGAGTGACTAACACTTTATTTTTTTTAATATAAATTTATTTATTTTAATTGGAAGCTAATTACTTTATAATATTGTATTGGTTTTGCCATATATCATATCATATATGACTAACAGTTTAAAACAATGAAGCATCAAAAATTTGCCTGATATGTAAATCAATTTAATAAAGTTCTGGTGAGTCTCTGAAATCAAGCTTGACTTTTCCTGCTTCCATTACCTCAGGCCATATCTTGTTCTGCATATATTTATTGCCTCTGCCAGGAGGACATTTTCAATACCCATTGCCAAAATCTGGCCCTCAGAGCAATGAATGAGCATTTTTATTATTATTTGAATAATTGAAAGAAACTTTTAGATTTTATTTATATTTTTGTGGACTAAGCAAATGTTCATATTTAAAACAATGACATTTTTCAGAGTAATATTTCTATTATTTTTTCTCACTTCCTTTAAGTTTTCACACTTTGGTTGCAAGAATTTACTGTCCTGAATAGTTCTGCATATGCTCTTGGAAACCAAAATAGAATTTACCAAGTTGTACATTTAATTATTTTTCAATTTGTTTAGGATTAAATTGGAATAAGTTCTGTGTACATGCATAGAGTAGATAAGAGAGAAATGTGTTGAATACTCAGACAGTTGATCCACCCTGGTAAGGATCCTCTTTTTCCTTCTGTAGCACCGTCTCCTCCAACACACACTTTGTACTGGTACAATAACTCCCTTCATTTTCATTCTAGACACACAAAATGAGTTTATAAGAAAGGAACTGCTTGTGACAGGTTTGATCTTAATTATTCACTTTTTCATCAGGTTACTCAGTTCAGTTCAGTGCAGTCAAGCCGCTCAGTTGTGTCTGACTCTTCATGACCCCATGGACTACAGCACACCAGGCCTCCCTGTCCAACTCCTGAAGTTTATTCAAACTTATGTCCATTGAGTCAGTGATACCATCTAACCATCTCATCCTTTCTCGTCCCCTTCTCCTCCTGCCTTCAACTGTTGTTGCTCATGCAATTTAAAATTAGTTTACTTTTAATAATGAATTATTTTTCTATGAATTTTAGGAGATCTGCATATCTAATATTTCCTAATTACACGATTTATTTTCTCATTGTTTAAAAATTAAGTTGTATACTCTCCTAAATTCCTATTCTTTCATTTATTCAATAAATATTTACTGTATACCTAACATAAGTCATGCACTCTGCTAGGGCAACTTAAAATCTTAAATAAGATAATAAAATTCCTCCTGTCTAGAAACTTACTGACTGGAGGAGGCAGACATTCGTCAAATTATTATGTGAATTAACATATTTTAAACTGTGACTAATTGTGTTGAATAAAGTTACTGGAGTAAGGAAAGTGAATAATAGGAAAAGTTTAATTTGTTTATCAGATCAGTGAAAACTTTCCTTAGAATGTGATATATGAGCTAGAATTTGGAACATAAATAGTATTTAATTAGTGGAAGAAAAATTTTTCCAGAGAAAATGACACATATAAAGATTCTGAGTAAGTAAGACTCAAAACAGTTCAACCTGGCTAAGCCATTTAAACTTGTGGTCCAGTGGTTAAGAATCTGCCTGCGAATGCAGGGGACATGGGTTCAGTCCCTGGATGAGGAAGATCCCCTGCAGAAGGGCATGGCAACCCACTCCAGTATTCTTGCCTGGAGAGTTCCATGAACAGAGGAGCCTGGCGGGCTGCAGCCCATGGGGTCTCAAGGAATCAGACAGCTAAGTGACTAACACTGCTACTAGTAAGACACTTAAAGCGAGGAACAGAACAGATCATTTTGTGTCTGGGAAGGCAGAGGGTGGCTGACCATAAAGAGCTTGCAGGCCTAAATACTGGATTTCGGTCTCTATTCTAAAAGCAAAATGTCTGAAACAATGTATGCAAGTGAGGAACATAACCCTTCCTGTATTTTTAGATCAATGGCTGTGATATGATGGGTAGTTTTAAGGGTTGGCAGTGGCTAGTTTTGATGTGAGCTGAAATTTGAAACCTAAGCCATATTTAATTAGCGAAAGAGAAATCTTTCCAGAAAAAATGGCACACATAATGATATTGAGTAAGTAGGACTCAAAAAAAATTCAACTTGGTTAAGGCATTTAAACTGGTCGTTAAGAATCTGCAATGGTTTTCTTAAAAATTCATCCTTTAAAAAAAATAAAAAAATAAAGACATGCCAGATGCTTCCCTCTCAGTCAGAAAGTAGATGCAATTTGCTTACAAAACAATGAGAATCAAAAGAATCAAAAGAACAGGCTTGTCAGGAGGTACCTGAATTCTAACTTTGTTGCTGCCATTAAACGTGTCAATTCTTAGCAGAGATTTGTTATTTGGAAGAGCAGAATATGCAGAAGGTGGTTGAATATTTAAGCATGATCATATAGGGAAGCAGAGACATTACTTTGCCAACAAAGGTCCATCTAGTCAAGGCTATGGTTTTTCCTGTGGTCATGTATGGACGTGAGAGTTGGACTATAAAGAAAGCTGAGCGCAGAATTGATGCTTTTGAAATGTGGTGTTGGAGAAGNGGAGAAGGAGACGACCATCACTGACTCAGTGGGCATGAGCTTGAGCAAGCTCTAATTGACTAAACAACAACAACTGGAGTAGGAACAAGGGCCTGGCAAGAACTCACTTCAACTTCCGTTTGTACGGGGGCACATTTTAAGAGAAGAATGAGAGAGCAGGCAGGGGCAATGGCGAGGTTTACACAGGGAAATTCCTGCTGAATCTACAGAAAGCGGGCAGGAGGACGGCACTGGTCCACACGAAGCTTATGTGGATTTGCTAACTGGCGCTTAAGGAAATTAGGCTCCTAGCCTCCCGGAGACTGGAAAAGGGGCCATATCTTGAGGCATTGGCTGGAATAAACAGTAACTTCTGGCAGCCTTGAGTTTTCTCAGGCAAGCACATTTGCTGGGCCAACCTAGGGCTGTGGCCTTGAGCTACTAGAAACAATGTTAATGTTTATTCAGGTCTTCGCATGTGCTGCTGCCGAGCTGCCGAGGGTGGACTAAAACTTTGGTGCAGAGTCTGCAGTTTTTATAGGCCGAAGTTGAAGCCCAGTCAGGAAGACAGCTTACAGAATTCCCTGGCAGTCCAGCGGTTAGGACTTGGCGCTTTCACTACAGAGGCCTGGGTTTGATCCCTGGTCAGGGGAACTATTCACAAGCGCTCCTGGAAGCCACGCGGCACCGCAAAAAGCAAAGCTAGCTGAGAGAAGCCCGTCCAGAGATCCGTCAAGGAGAGGCTCTTTGTCAGCTATGCTTCTGGATTCCGACAGCTTGGGTTTTGATCCTGCCTCTGCAACAGATGGGCTGGGTGATGACAGGGAAGAGATTTTTCATCTCACGGGGTTGGTTTTCTCATTTGGAAAAATGGAGAGAGAATTCCCTCCCAGGACTGTTTGAAGATTAAATGAGTTGACTCACAGTACACACCAGTGTGTCATGTGGTTGGAGTCTGGAAGGGACTAAAGAGGAGGCTGTGCTCAAGCGGGGATGTGGGCCTGCGGGGGGGCTCACCAGGCCGGGCACAGCTGGACCAGCCACGGCTGCAGCTCTCACGGGCAGACACGCAGGTAGTGAACCTGCGACCTGGTTACAGTGCCGTGTGACTCAGCAGGTCTGCCTCCCTAATGCACTCAGCGTTACTGCTTGCTTGTCTGGGGACCCCATCTGGGAAAGCAGGGCGAGGAGAATGGCAGGATTCCCCTCACTTCATCACCTAAATGGAGTGATAGCTGCTAGATGTCTAGAACCTACCAGGTGCCAAGAACTGCACATGTGTTACTTTGAACACTTGCAATAACTGGCAGGTACATTTTTTATGCCCATTTAGGAGGTCCCAGGGACGGGGGAGCCTGGTGGGCTACCGTCTATGGGGTCGCACAGACTGAAGCAACTTAGCAGCAGCAGTAGCAGCAGCAGCAGGAGGTGAGCAGACTGAGGTTCAAAGAGGTTACACAGCTTGCCTAAGATCACACAGCCTGTCACTGAATTCAAACCTGATCTCTGAGACTGCAGAGTTCTTTCTCCTCAGAGGCATGGGTTTTTACCATCTCCGAGGGGCTTCTTGAGAGGTGCTGGCTGCCTTACTGGAAAAGGAGAAGGAGGAAAAAGAAGCCCCACCCAGCCAAGGAGACATGTCTTGCCATGAAGAAAATGTATGAGGCTGTTTCTGAAGCCAGGGAATCTTGGGGGTACCTCCTCACTGCCTTAGGGGGCAGCCGTGTGGGGTGTTTGGAGCAGCTGCACCAAGTGCCAGGCTGCAGGCGGGGTGTGCTGTGCTGGCAGCCTGTCCTCTGTGTGTGTGCGCTCGTGAGGAAGGAAGGCAGCCTGCGCACAGTCTGGGCCACATTTTCTCCTCTTAGCTCTGAGAGAGAATGTCTTCCAGTTTAAATGTTGCTTTGAAGGACTTGCCTGGTGGAAGACTCTGCGTTTCCACTGCACGGGGCCCCAGTTTGATCCCTGGTCAGGGAACTAGATCCCACATGCTGAAACTAAGAGGAGTTTGCATGCTGCAATTTAAAAAAGATACTGTGTGCCACAACTAGGCCCTGGCGCAGCCCAGTAAACAATAAATAAATATTTTTAAAAATATTGCTTTGAATTAATTCCCACCAATGTTTTGCAAAACAAAACAAAACAAAACACATCTTCCATTTGATAGTGTCAGTGTCCTAGCACTGGGAGTAAATATCCAAATATCTAAAATCTCACCATTTTAGATGGACACCTCAGTTACCACTGTTTTTAGAGAACATGGGGTAACTAGATTCTTTTTAACTTGAAAACATGCTCTTGGGCCCTAACAATGAAACACGTTGGAATATTTCAAAGCTAAGGCTTGGCGTTATCTTCTTAGAGGAACAGAGGACTGTTTCTTACCCAACTGGGTGCTTTTCCCAATGACCTCAGCAGGGCAGGAGGACAACATTTATTCATGTCAAAGTGTTCATACCTCTCCCCTCTGAGGCACCTGAAAAGAAGTCACATTTTGCTTGCTTAGCTCTTCCCTGGCTTCATTCCTCTTTCCTCTCTGGATATTTTGCTTTTGCCAGTTCCATTCTTAACAGTGAGTCCACAGACAAGGAGCACTGGAGAACAAGGAACAAAGTTAGACCCAGAGAAAAAAAGAGGTTAAAAAAAAAAAAATCGAAGGGACTTCCCTGGTGGTTCAGTGGCTAAGACTCCACACTCCAAATGCAGGGGGCCTGGGTTCCATCCCTGGTCAGGGAACTAGATCCCACATGCTGAAGCTAACACACAGTGCAGCCAAACAAGTAAGTAAAATACATATTAAAAAAAAAAATCAGAATAAAGACTTACATAAGAGCACAGAAAACAGATTGAAAGAAAGATGGAAGAAAGAATGAGCCAATACAGATCCTCAGGGAGAAGTCTAGGTTGAGAGCTAAACTGTATTTAGTGCTTTGGACAGACGGAGCCAAATGGAGGCACAGACATATTAGGGTTTCAGCACAAGCACTTCATCTTGGGCTTCAGTGTTTGGTGGACCTTGAACAGAAAATTGTGTGAGAACAGAAAATTGTGTGAAAGCAGCTAAAGGGGGTTAGTGTGGCTCCAGAAGACTTCCCCGGAAGACGCAGATCTGAGGCTGAATCTTGGAGGTAAGATTTCCTTAAGCAGTGAGGGTAGGATGGGCATGAGGAATTTTGGCCCCCAAAACTAGGGGACTAGGAGGCAGAAAGCTGCTGGTGGATACAGTGAATACCGCCAATGGACAAGACAGAATAAATGCCTCTGTGAACTAACGTGTAAACTGGTACGCACAGCCATGCACACTGCTGGGGACCCAGTATGTCGCCACAGGCCATCTCAGCATAAATGAATGTCTGTGTGTTAATGCATTTTCTCCTTCCCATCCCCATAACCAAATTTACTGGGTTTTTTTGTTTGTTTGTTTGTTTGTTTGTTTCTGGCTTCCACTTCTTAGTGAACAACACAAGGTAGAATCTCAGCACCACGTTCCTCTCCTTCCTCACCTGTATCTCTGCCTAGTGACTGACCTGTCATTTCTGCCTCCATGCTCACCTTCCTAACCATCCTTATTGCTTCTTCTTTTTAAAACATATTTATTTTAATTATGTATTTGGCTGCACCCAGTCTTAGTTGTGGCATGTGGGATCTTTAGTTGCAGCATGAGAACTCTTAGTTGAAGCAGGCAGGATCTAGTTGCCTGACTGGGGATCAAACCCAGGCCCTCTACATTGGAAGCATGAAGTCTTAGCCACTGGACCACTGGGGAAGTTCCCCATACCCGCTGCTTTTAACCAGGGCTTCATCGTCTTCCATGTCAGCTCTCTGCTTCCACCCTGCCTCTTCTTTACAACTGATTTTCCATACTATCACTAGAAGGACCCATCTAAAACACATATGTAAACTCATCACTTCCAGACTTAAAAATCTTGGTTAAAAGAAGGGGTGGTGTCAGAGATCAAGACTCACAAGAGAGCTACAGTGGTCACAACAGCATCATCCTGGCATAAGAACAGGCAGATCCATGAACGGAGCACAGTTCAGAAATATTCAACTACTGAAAGGCATTTAATAAACAAAAAGAGGACTTTTTTCACATGGGTGGGGAAAAGATTAATTATTGAATAAATGGGGTCAGGAGCTCTGAGTAGCATCTAAAAAAAAAGAAAAAAAGAAAACTGGATCTCTAAATCTTTCTTTGTACCCAAATTAATAAAAGAATCAAACTTTAGAATGTAAAATATGAGCAATCAAAGTACTAGAAAATAAAGAATATTCAATAAGTGGTGTTGGGAAAAATGGATAATCATACATACAGAAGAATTAAACTGGACCCTTATCTTAGATGACTCACAAAAATTGACTCAAATTAACTGGCATGAACACTTAACCATGACACTTACGGGAGAAAAAAACCAACAAGGAAAAAGCTTTGACATTGGTTTTGGTCACAACTTGTTTTGGATGTGACACTAGTCTATGGCCATTCCACCCTGAATATGTTTGATCTCATTGTCTGGATATAACACCAAAAGCACAAGCAACAAAAGCAAAAATTAATTAGTGGGTCTACATCAAACTAAGAAGCTTCTGCACAATAAAAGTAACAACAAAATGCAAAGGTAACCTTCGGAAGGAGAAAAGTATTTGCGAATCATATGTCTAATAAAGAGTTAATATCCAAAATGTACAAAGAACATACAACTCAGTATCAGAAAAACCAATAACTTGACTAAAAAATGGGCAGAGGAACCAATAGACATCTTTCCAAAGAAGGCATACAAATGGCCAACAGGCCCATGAAAAGAGAGTTGCAGCACTAATCATCAGAGAAACACAAATCAAAACCACAATGAGAGGGAATTCACTGGTGGTCCAATGACTAAGACTCCGGGCTCCCAATGCAGGGGGCCTGGGCTCAATCCCTGGTCATGGAACTAGATCCCACATGCTGCAACTAGGAGTTCATGAGCCACAACTAAAGATTCTGCATGTGGCAACTAAGACCTGGCACAGCCACATAAATAAATAAATTGAAAATAAATATTGAAGGAAAAAAAATAATGAGGTATCAACTCACACCTATGACAATGACTATGAACAAAAAGTCAAAGATAACAAGGACTGGTGAGAATGTGAAGAAAAGGGAACTCTTATACATGACTGGTAGGAATGTAAATTGGTACAGCTACTATAGAAAATATCCCATGGACAGAGGAGCCTGGCAGGCTATAGTCCATGGGGGTCTCAAAGAATCGGACACGACTGAGCAACTAGGCATGCACATTATGTAAAACAGTATGGAGGACTAGCTTATGATCCATCCATCCAACTTCTGAGTCCAAAGAAAATTCAAAGAAACTAAAATAACCATCCCAAAGAGCTATCTGCGCTCTCGCGCTCATTGCAGCATTATTCCTAATACCCAAGATACAGAAACAACTATCCAGAGAAGGCAATGGCAACCCACTGCAGTACTCTCGCTTGGAAAATCCCATGGATGGAGGAGCCTGGTAGGCTGCAGTCCATGGAGTCACTATGAGTCGGCCACAACTGAGTGACTTCACTTTCATGCATTGGAGAAGGCAATGGAAATCCACTCCAGTGTTCTTGCCTGGAGAATCCCAGGGATGAGGGAGCCTGGTGGGCTGCTGTCTATGGGGTTGCACAGAGTCAGACACGACTGAAGCGACTTAGCAGCAGCAACAGCAGCAGAAACAACCGTCAACAGAAGTCCATCAACAGATGAATGGATAAGGAAGATGGACTATTCTTCAACCATGAGGAAAAAAATCCTGCCATTTGCAACAACAAGGAGGAAACTTGGGGACTTTATGCTGAGATAAGTCAGAGACAAAATGACAAAGTATGACCATAGTTGTATGTGGAATCTGCAAAAAGTAAACCCATAGAAACAGAGCAGGATGGTGGTTATGAGGGGCTTGGGATTGGGGGAAATGAGTAGATGTTGGTTAAAGGGTACACACTTTCAGTTATAAGATGAATAAATCTCAAGATCTAATGTACAGCATGGAATTACAGTTAACGATACAGTTTTATATATTTGAAAGTTGTTAAGAGAGTAGATCTTAAATGTTCTCACCACAAAAAAGAAATGAAAATTATATGATGTGATGGTTTATGTTTTTGTTCAGTACCTCATGTTCACCTCTTTGTGACCCCATGGACTGCAGCATGCCAGGCCTCCCTGTCCATCACCAGCTACCAGAATTTACCCAAACTCATGTCCATTGAGTCGGTGATGCCATCCAACCATCTCATCCTCTGTCATCCCTNCACAGTCAAAGGCTTTGGCATAGTGGGCAGTAAATGAAGACTAGAGTGTCATTACATGACACTGAAGAGACAAGGGTTGATGAGATTATACAGGCATTTTAGTTCACCTTCATAATGTTCATCTTTATCTTTAACACAATGTGAAACCATTGAGATATTTTAAACAAAGAGGAAAGTAGAATGAACTGAGTCCCATCTTGATAAGACCAGTCATGCCACAGTATGGAGAACCAATGACAAGTAGACAGAGTGGATGTGAGGGGAATATATTGGAGACTGCTTTTCCTAGTACAGGAAAGAGAAGACAGTATCTTGGACTAATGTTAAGGCAGTGAAAATATAAGAATAGATGAGATCTAGAAATTTTAAAAGTTAAGAATATTATAAGTTAAATGTAAAGTATAAAGGAAACAGTGGTACCATCTGTGACTATAATTTCTGATCCATAGAACTAAATGTATGTTTCTGTTTATTGAGACAGGAGACTATGAAAAGACTTTAGAGGAAATCAGTCAGTCAGTTCAGTCACTCAGTTGTGTCCAACTCTTTGTGACCATATGGGACTGCAGCACATCAGGCATCCCTGTCCAACACCAGCTCCTGGAGCTTGCTCACACTCATGTCCATCGTGTCACTGATGCCATCCAACAATATTATCCTCTGTTGTCTCCTTCTCCTTCTGCCTTCCATCATTCCCAACATCAGGGTCTTATTCCAATGAGTCAGTGTTTAACATCAGGTGGCCGAAGTATTAGAGTTTCAGCTTCAGCATCAGTCCTTCCAATGAATATTCAGGACTGATTTCCTTCAGGATTGACAGGTTTGATCTCCTTGCAGTCCAAGGGACTCTCAAGTGTCCTCTAACACCACAGTTCAAAAGCATCAATTCTTTGGTGCTCAGCTTTCTTTATAGTCTAACTCTCACATTCACACATGACTACTGGAAAACCCATAGCCTAGACTAGATGGACCTTTATCAGCAAAGTAACGTCTCTCCTCTTTAATATGCTATCTAGGTTGGTCATAGCTTTTCTTCCAAGGAACAAACATCTTTTAATTTGATGGCTACAGTCACTATCTGCAGTGACTTTGGAGCCCCCCAAAATAAAGTCTCTCACTGTTCTCATTGTTTCACCATCTATTTGCTATGAAGTAATGAAACTGGATGCCATGATCTTTGTTTTCTGAAGGTTGAGTTTTAAACCAACTTTTTCACTCTCCTCTTACACTTTCATCAAGATGCTCTTTAGTTCTTTGCTTTCTGTCATAAGGGTGGTGTCATCTTAGTATCTGAGGTTAATATTTCTCCCAGCAATCTTGATTCCAGCTTGTGCTTCATCCAGCCCCATATTTTGCATGATGTACTCTGTGATAAGTTAAATAAGTAGGTGACAATATACAGCCTTAAGGTACTTCTCTCCCAAATTGGAACTGATCTGTTGATCCATGTCCAGTTCTAACTGTTGCTTCTTGACCTGCATACACATTTCTCAGGAAATCTGAGGTCAGGTGGTCTGGTATTCCCATCTCTTTAAGAATTTTCCATGGTTTGCTGTGATCCACACAGGCAAAGGCTTTGGCATAGTCAATAAAATAGAAGTAGATCTTTTGCTGGAACTCTCTTGCTTTTTTGATGATCCAACAGATATTGGCAATTTTATCTCTGGTTCCTCTGCCTTTTCTAAATCCATTTTGTACATCTGGATGTTCGCAGTTCACTTACTGTTGAAGCCTGGATTGGAGGATTTTGAGTATTAATTTGCTAGTATGTGAGATGAATACAAAAATTGTGCAGTAGTTTGAACATAATAGAAGGAATAGTGTGAGTTAAAACTGGACTTAATGGATTTGAGGATCACTTTTGTTAGCTATGTGAATGTGGACCTGAGAGGATATATCCTAGCTGGGAATATATATATCTGAAAGTCAGATAACAAGGGTAGGAAGATTAGCAATATCTACTGAGAAAATAATGTAGTATAGAGAAGAAAGTAGAAGAGTTCCAAATTTGCTTCTATGCCCATAGCCATGTAAAAGAAGATGGTCTTTTAAATATGAATGAAAATGAGCTTTCAGACAGATAAGAGGAAATCAGAAAGTAAATCCAGAGGAATAGAGAACATACAAAGCATAGGCAACAGTGTTAAAATCTCTTAAAAATTAAGATAAAGACCATAAAACGTTACTTAGATTTGATGACATAAAAGATCACTAGTGACCCTAGTAAAAGTTGTGTCAGCAAAATTACAGATGTAGAAGTCAGACTGAAGTAGGAAATAAGGATTCAATACGTATGGTCAACTTCTAAAAAAATTGAATGAGGATGAGAGAATAAGACCTACCTCATATACAAAGGGGGATATAAATACTGAAAAAGTGTTGGTTTGTCTATATGTGTGTGTGTTCAGATAAGAAAGATGAAGTATATCTGAGTGCCTATAACAGAATTCAGGTAAACACATAGGAGATAAGTGTTATAAAAGTGATATAGGCGTTAAAAACATTTTCATTCTTCCCTTTTAGGTTTTTTTGCTGGTCTAGTAATTAAATTGACATAAGACAGATTAACAGGAAAAAAATAAATTTAATTTTGTATGCATGGGAGCCCCAAGATGTTAGACCCAACATTGTAAGTCAGGCAATTGAAACTTATATGCCATCTTGAACCAAGGAATGGGTTAGGGGCCTGAGGCTTCAGAGAAGGGAAAGTTATTGAAAGGACAATAAGAATAGCAGATGTTTGCCCTGCAATACAGGTAGATCGTTCAGATAAAAACTTTATTTCTGGTAATAATGCTCTTTCTTGGCCAAGCTCACTATCTAAAGTCCTCTAGGTAGTTAAAAGAGAAGTAGAAATTTTTCTTGAATCTCTGGGTCTTGATTGCTTTCAGCTCACAACAATCCACATGCCAAAATAACACATTTGGTATTCACATATTGTGCTCCTCCCCAGTGGCCATATATGTAATCCCAAATAAGTTCATATGTTCTCTAAGAATAGCATGTTTGTACATTTTGACTCCTTTTATACTTACACCTACTTTGCATAATAGAGGAAATAAATATATCTATTTATTCACATGAGAAAATGGAGGTTCACGCTGTTAGACAATGTGTCAGTGGCAAAAAACCTCTAGGTCTCTAGATATTTTGTCCAACAGTTGTTTTTGTTTTAATGGTCTAAGGTAATGTTGGAACAGAGAACTCAATAAAATATTGTCATAGAAGGGATAGAAACTTTTACTTGAAACAGATTTTCTTGCTTGCTTTAAAAGGGAGAAATAAGAAAATTTAGAAAACCCAGTACATTTAAAGCCCTTATCATATCAGCCTGCTGTGAGATCTTTTGAGAAATGTTACCTATGAAGTAATTTTGAAGCTCTGGGAGTAATACCTACTCTTAGAGTTTATGTCCCTGAAATCCTCTCTCATGTAGTGAGGTCAATCACTCCAGATCTATTACTTTCTATACTTAGTGTACAACATGCAAATTATCAAGTAAAGTTTGCCATTATTGGCCATGGCCAACTATTTCCTATATAATATTTGCATATTCTATTCTTTAATGATCTAATTAATAATATATTGAACTCTAACATTTGCAAGATTCACAGGATCATTTCAACGGGCCTCACAATGCCATTGTATTAATAATTCACAATGGCATGCTAAATAATGAAAGCTTCTGCCAAAACGTCTGTCATGTCGGCCAGCTCAAACCCTTCCTGAGACTTGGTCTTGTTCATTGTACACAAATGTTATTGGAAGGACTCCATGGGAAAACATGTTCCTGCCAATCAAACCCTAGGAGGTGGGGGAAACCTAATGATGGGTCATACTGAAGATTTAATTCTGCGAAACATAAAACTCCATGATAAATATTTTCTAAAACATAATGTGGTATCTCAATGTTGATGTGTAAATGAAAATAAATTAACTAAGCAGTCACAAGTGCTTAAAAATGGGTAGAAATCTTATTTGGGGAGAAAAAGAATATTCAGAGTAAATGTGTATCACTCACCACAATGAAGAACATCAATGGCTGACTAATTAGGAGAGGGGAATAAAGAACAGGAAAGGAGTGTATTTTCTAAAATGCTACTTCCTTAAAGCTCTGGTTTTCAACTCTGTCTAGAGATCATTATCCCCTGGGGAGTATTTTTTAAATTTCAGTATCCTACTGCCATCAGCAGCAATTCTGATTTAATGCATTTGAATGGTCTGAGCATCCAAATTTTTTCCTTTTCTTTTTCCTTTATTTCATCTCATATAATTCAAATGTGACTGAAACCACTATCTTAGAGTCCACTTCCTAACTTAATACAACTTAATGTGGACTATGAAGGGGCAAAAAAGACAGGAAGGTTTTTGGCTTCCTGAACCAGATCTGAGTCAAGCAGTCGACCTGGATATGTGCATATGTGCTAAGTCACTCAGTTGTGTCTGACTCTTTGAGACCCTATGGACTGGATTCTTTGTCACTGAGCTACCAGGGAAGCCCTTGACCTGGATATATATCTTTATAAATAAGGGCAAGTTAAAATTGCTAATTGAGAGAAAGGAGTAAGGAGACTGACTGATGAAAGTTAGTTTCTTTTATTGATTTAATTAAAAATCTTTACCTCCGATAGTTTGGGTGGAATCCATCACTGCTCTGTGAGAAAAAATTCTTGGTGCACAATGAGCAGCTGTATACTGTCTACCTATTACACTGTTATTTCAAATAAAAATTAAAAATTAAAAAAAAAATCTTTACCTCATGAAGTTACAGCAGATTGTGCAGTCTTGGATTTTTGACAATAAAGATATTGCTTCTTCCAGACAAGCTTCACTTTCACATGTTTCTAGGACTCATAGATGCAATCCTTGAAGCCAGAATTTTTATGAATACAAGCACTGTAATTTTCATTTTCCATTCTAGGATGAATAAACTTCAGATCCTTAACAGTAATCTCACAACTTCTCTCCAAATTTCGAGTTTAGATACTAAATAATATTTCTCAAATCCCTTGAGGAATCAAGCACTAAGCCATCCCCTGTCAAGGACTGCCCTGAATGGGGATATGCATTCTCTAGTTTATCAACTGCTGATTTCTAATAAGAACATGCACATTCTTTTATATTTTTAACATGAAAAACTCATATTAATTATGTCATTCTCTATACTCCCCAGGATTAATCTAACATCAAATCCCATTATATGCTCCTGGGAAATATCTCCTAGATTCTTTAGTTGCTTCCTGTTACCTAAACTATATTCCAAACATCTTTACTTCATTTTTGGACACACTATATTCATCTTGCATAGGATAAGGATCAACATTTTAAAATGCAAGTTTTAGCATACTCTCCTTTTCAAAAAAAAAAGATCTTTCCCCCAAAAAAGATCATTTTTCTATAGCATGGATAAAACAATTGCATGCATGCATACTAAGTTCAGTCCTGTTCAACTCTTTTTGGCCAGGCTTCTCTGTCCATGGGATTCTCCAGGCAAGAATACTGGAGTGGGTTGCCATGCCCTTCCCCAGGAGATCTTCCCAACCCAGGGATCAAACTGGCCACTCTATGTCTCCTGCATTGGCAGGCAGATTCTTTACGACTAGCACAACCGGGAAAACTCCCCAAAACAATCAATTCCCAGTAAATACCAAAAAACTTTTTTTAAGTACATAGAGAAAACTTAAAGGTATCTCAACTTCTATTCACGTTTATTCACTTCCCTTGAAAACTGCCCAAAGGAAAATGAGTTTATTTAGTTATTTGAAGCCTATTCTATATTTTATGTCCTAGTCTATCATATTATAATGTGAATAGAAAGGATAGGGTATTGGAGTGAACTATATCTGGGCTCAAATGTTTGTTTTATCTCTTACTGTGTGACCATGAGAAAGTTTCTAAGTCTCTTAATGTTCAGCTTGTTCTGGGGGCTAATAAAACTCAATTAGTTAAATTGTGGTAAAAGTTCTTTGGGAAAAAAGTCTCTGTATATGCCTGTTACACCACAATGCCTTGAACATGGCAAGTCCTATGTAAACAGAAGGACTTTTTTGTTGTTGTTGTTGTTCCTTGTTCACAGGTTTTTAATAAAACATTCTTTCTTTACCATAAAAAAATCTTTATTTGGAAGAAGATAGCAGTCCTTTCCCAAAGGGGTTAATTTCCTTTTGTAAGATTTAAGAACTGATGGCTGAGGTGTTACTTCTTTTTGTTTGCAGTTTAAGTTTAAATCAAAGAAAACATCAAAACCTAGACTCACTTTGTTTAGTATGTGGCATAATGTAGAGATTCAAAGGATCTTTGCCTTTTAGCTTCCAAGTAAAAGGGGTTTATTTATGGTGTTTGCAAAGGTGAGAACAAAATTTGCTAATTAGAAATTGAAAAACTTAGTCAATCAACACGCCTTTGTTGTTAGGTTTTGATCACTACAAAAGGAGGAGTTTTGCATTTGCTTATACACACACGAATGGCAATTTGTTAAAATTGCAAAAGAGCAGCAAAGGCTGTCTGTTGTTCTATTTTTTCTGAATATACTCCAGCTAGAAGGAGGAGGCTGTTTACCAGCACACTAGTAATAGCATTTTTTCATACAAAAGGTGGACTTGAAAAGAAAAGTTATTTAGGCTTAAAAATTATTGATGTTCCTCCTAATCAAGCTCATCTTGGAAAAAGTTCTTCGGCTCTCAATTGTGGAGAACCTGTACCGGCAAAAGAACAAATTTATAACTGAGAAGAAACTATTATTACCATTGTGACCCTTCTCATTTTCCTTTGGGCCCTATGAGAAACCAGGGAAAGCTTATATGGCCAAGAGGCAAGTCGAGGAGAGAACGTAGGGCAAGGAGGAGAATGGGAACATAAATGTCTACTATGAGTAAATGAGCATGGAAACATTTGAATTGATCACTTTGTTTCACTTGAATGTTGGAAAGTCCTTGCTTTTGTCATAAATTTTTGTTTTGGTTAATTGATGACTTAAAATGATTGAAATAAAAACATGAGTGGAGAGCAGTACCCTCCCTTCAGCTGTGTGCAGAAGAAAGGGTCCTGCCATGATGCCCTAGAACACTGAAAGAGGAGGGACCCTGCAGCAATAAGGGTGAAGCTTCTTTCCAGTTTGCACATTGAAATTCTTGTAACTCAAATGTGATTTAAAAGAAGAATAACAACAATATCGAAACATTACAGAAGATTTATCTTCTTTTTGCCCTTGAAATTCTTATTCTTTAAGCCCACATTAAGTTCTAAATTCTCTAAAACTTTCCATCCCCACTTGCAGACATAGGATTTCCTCCCTTCTCTGTTTTACAGTGTTACTTTGTGGAGAAAGGCTCTTTAATGCTCTGGTGATGGCATTACCCAAGGCAAACTTTAGACAAGGCAATGTGGAAATATATCTGAAAAAGCTTAAGCAATATAAAACTTAAAAACAATATACCAGGAATTTGTATTAAGAAAATAAATGAGATATATCCAAAGGTGTTGCACAAGGATATTAATTGAAATTTTAATTGTTAATTAAGAGAACAAGAAAAAAATCCTAATGTCCTGACACATGAGATTGGTTAAATCGTTTTTGGAAAGTAAAAAAATGTATACTATCCAATAGTTCATGTGATAACATATATTTATATTTATTTATATAGAAATTAATTTTAAGCATGCATGTTAATTTCATTTATAAAATAGTACATTAATTATTTAATAAAACAGTATATGTTGGATCCCCATTTTGCCATATATGTGTATAAAACTGTGAAGATAAGTACATCAAATTTGCTAACAGTGCTTCTAATTTCATGAATGAAGTTTGAATAAGCTCAGTTCCTTTTGGCCCTAAAGTTTTATATTATTCCACACTGACTATGTTCTATTCAGATAATGAAAAAAAGAAAACATTTTTATATTTAGGTGTTCTTTGTAAATTGCATTTTTGATCTCTCTAGCTCTATAATTGTGGGGATTTTATTTCTTCATAAATGCCCTCTTCATTCCCACAATCATAGTGATAGTTTGGCATATTCACAGAGTCACATGAAGGTTATTTGGGGTTGTTTCTAGAAAGAATATTGATTCCTCATCCATCCCCTGAACCTTTATCTGAAATACCAGGATAAGTAAGTCTAGAATCACTGAAGAATTTTTCAAACTGCACAGGTGAAAAATCAGTAAGGTCCTCAAATCCGAGATTTTAATTCTAAAGCTGCTTTGGTCCTGAGAATAAATGTTGGGTATTCTGTGCAGTCTCCTTGAGTGTCCTGTATTTTTTGGTAATATATTCTAAAGATCACTCTCCTTGTCATTAATCTCTTAAATCAAGCATATACATGCCACTCAGGAATCAGAGCCACTAGATCGTTTGTATACATTTTACACTGGGGAGAGCCCTGGTGAGAAGTCTTGGTAGGAAGAGCCTGCTAATGAAGTGTGGCTTTTAACCCCTGATGAGAGGCTCTGCAGACCACATCCAGCAGACCATGATCTGCCTAGAGAGGAGCATCAGCAGCTCCTTGAAGAGCTCAGCAGCAAACTTGCTAGAAATAGGTCTTTAGTGCTCACTTAGTAGCAATACTCTATTAACCAAACTGTGGCGTTGGAGAAGACTCTTGAGAGTTCCTTGAACTGCAAGGAAATCTGACCAGTCTATCCTAAAGGAAATCAGTTCTGGATATCCGTTGGAAGGACTGATTCTGAAGCCGAAACTCCAATACTTTGGCCACCTGATGCAAAGAACTGACTCACTAGACAAGACCCTGATGCTGGGAAAGATTGAAGGCAGGAGGAGAAGGGGATGAAAGAGGATGAGATGGTTGGATGGCATCACTGTCTCAATGGACATGAGTTTGAGAAAGCTCTGGGAGTTGGTGATGGACAGGGAAGCCTGGCATGCTGCAGTCCATGGGGCCACAAAGAGTCGGACATGACTGAGAGACTAAACTGACTGGACATACAAATATGAATACCTCATTACGTAAAAAAAAAAAAAAAAAGTAACCCCACTCGATTAGTTAGTTCTGCTGGCATGAGTAGTACCTGTCCTCCATGTGATATTATGCTACCTCATGAGTGGGTCTGAAAATACATCACACCTTTCAGTAACTCCATGTATTTTCTTTTTACCATAGAGACTCATATCAGCCAGCCCAACACTTGTACAATTTCCAAACTGATCTGGAGGCTGACGGTAATTAGATTTTCAGGAGAAGGCTTCATTAACAAATTTTCATTTAACATCTACTTGAGGCTGTGTATCTGGCCAGAAGGTGGAGGGGAGGAATGATAGAGTTTTAACCTCCATGAGTCTATAGAGAGGGTAAGAGAATAACTTAATATTAATAAAAGTAAAGCTTATGAAATAACTTCTGAAAATCTTATGTTGAGGATAAGGGCTGACAAACTTAGCAGATAAAAATATAGGATACCTAGTTAAATTTGAATTCCAGATAGATAATAAATAATATTTTAGTATAACTAGATTCCAAGTATAGCATAAAATGTACTTAAAATTATTTGTTGTTAATCTGGAAGTTAAAGTTAATTGCCTACTCAGTATTTTATCTGATAACACTATCAAGGAATGATTTTGAAACCATCACTGAATACAAATTAAATTTAAAGTGAGTATGGAACAGTGATTGATATATTCAGTTAATAAAAAGATTAATTTAATCCAATAAAATAGTTAAGAAAATTGGCAAATAAGGTGGATATAAGACTCACTCCTGGCCACCTCATGCGAAGAGTTGACTCATTAGAAAAGACTCTGATGCTGGGAGGGACTGGGGGCAGGAGGAGAAGGGGACGACAGAGGATGAGATAGCTAGATGGCATCACTAACTGGATGGGCGTGAGTCTGAGTGAACTCCGGGAGTTGGTGATGGACAGGGAGGCCTGGCGTGCTGCGGTTCATGGGGTCGCAAAGTGTTGGACACGACTGAGCGACTGAACTGAACTGAACTGAAGACTCATCCCATATTAAAATCTTGGCATGGAATTTCTACTTGACATGGCAATTGTAAGTCTTCTATAAAAAGAGTTGAGGATATTCGTAGGGGAGTCTGTACTGTCCAGTTCCGGGTTCTAAATTTGAGTCCCCGACTCCTAGGTAACCTTGTGTGTGTGTGTCTCATCTCTCAGTCTTGTCGACTCTTTGCAATCCCATGGACCTGGAGCCGGCCATGCTCCTCTGTCCATGAAATTTTCCAGGCAGAAATACTGGAGTGGGTTGCCATTTCCTACTCCAGGGAATCTTCCCAACCCAAGGATCGAATCCTCATCTCCTGCATAGTCAGGCGAATTCTTTACCATGGTGCCACCTGAGAAGTCCAAGTAACCTTGTGGCTGCCCCAGTTATCACCCTGCAACTTCAGATTGTCTAATTTAGTAAAATTGACCTCTTTTTAGTGAATGAATGACTTCACACAGACACACACACAAAAAGAATGTAAATATAAGCTATGATATACTAATCAAAATCCATAGCATTAATATTTTTGGATAATCCTCAACATTGTTTTTTTGTTAATGTTGTTCTTAAAATCAGTTTCAGACTTTTGATTGTAATTTGGAGAGTGTAAGAATTTGAAGTATTGGTTAATAGCATTTAGCAATGTAAGAGAAAATGATCTACTACCTTTATCAGTTTGAGTTATCCAATTCATAAGAGTTGCTTAAGACCCAGAGTGAACTTGTTTGTTAGATTACTATGGCTGCTCTGTTAGCCACTTAAAACACTTTAAAAAAAAATAAAATGTATTAATCTAAAATGCTGTGTTAGTATGTTCAAGAGAGTCGGATACATTTATAAATACGACTAGTTTTTAAGGAATTTTAATCAGTTAAACTTGAGAAACCAAGCATTTATCAGGGAAGTGAAAAGTATGGCCTTCTTTATATAAAACTGACTACATCTGTAAGTGGAAAAATATTAATAACTTAAAGCTTAGGTGATTTCGGTTGTAATTTAAATATACTAAATGTAATTTAAACCTAAGCAAATTTAATAGGCCTTTGTATGTTCATACTAGAGCATCCCAGGTGGCGCTAGTGGTAAAGAATCCACCTGCCACTGCAGGAGACCCAAGAGACCTGGGTTTGATCCCTGGGTTGAGAAGATCCTCTGGAGGGCATGGCAACCCACTCCAGGATTCTTGCCTGGAGAATCCCATGGATAAAGGAGCCTGCTAGGCTGCAGTCCATACAGTTGCAGAGAGTTGGGCATGACTGAAGCGACTTAACATGCACATGCAACATAGTCCTTTTACAAAAAGAAAATCATGATCCAGTGAAGAAGTTTGGAAAGATAATATCAGTGTCTTTCATAATGTCCATTTAAAATAATGCCTAGTGGAAAAGTATTTTTTATTAATGGATAGAATCACATATTTTGCCATGAAGGAAGACCCCCTGGTTCTTTACTGGGGTTACATTGTTATAGATACTTACCTTAAGCCTATGAGGCATTGAAAAGATCATGGGGGTCTTTAATAGATGATATAAACCCTTTTGACTATTTCTCCTCTACTATTTCCAATTTGGAAAGTATTTGGAGATG
Organism: Neotragus moschatus; assembly: GCA_006410615.1. Taxonomy (NCBI): domain Eukaryota; kingdom Metazoa; phylum Chordata; class Mammalia; order Artiodactyla; family Bovidae; genus Neotragus; species Neotragus moschatus. The sequence continues at coordinate 238,457 of SJYA01001584.1, forward strand.
TCATGTTCTCTGCATGGTATTATTTCAGCAGATTTCCCTCTATTTAGGTAAAGACAAAAGATCCACTCACACAGCCTTCCTCTCTAACCTATTTTTTATTTTTATTTGTAACCAAAGCACACATGAGGAATGAAGTGGAAAGAAGCAACTCCCACACAAGGTGGTCCAGAGCAAAAGAAAACATATATTTCAAAACAAGATAAATTCTGAAAATAAAAATTTCATATTGTTGCCTAAGATTTTAAGTAAACACTGTGTAGGAGCAGGTAGCAGTGAAAAGAGCCTGGCTAGTTTGTGATCCGATATCTCAGTCCTGACTTTTTAGAAATGTGTTTTCTCTCAATGTCAAATTGGCAACAGCAACCTCATTTCAGTCCCCCCCCACACCCTACCCCACCAACGGAGCACAGAGAAAACTCCCATTTCTCACACTGTGCACTGCGGTGTCTAAGAGCCTGGAAGACCTGTCTACTGATAACAACTAAGAGTATTGGAATAGATATTGCACACCTGGAATACACGAATACCCTATGTGAGCTAGAACACTAGGTATTTCTCAGATGCTGGAGGAGGAAACCAGAGTCGTTAAGAGGAGGGGAAAGTGAGTCACAGGAGAAACTTAGAGTAGAAACTGGTTTCGTGTAGAGGGTACTTTGGTATCTGCCAAACCTGGGAAAGTTGAGCTTGGGTTTTTTATTTCCTCTTGGGTAGCAAGACATTCAAAAATTATGCAGCATTTTTTCATATTACCTTGGTGGCCTGAGGGGTCTCAAGCAGAGACTGACATAGGTTTGACAATTTGTGGACATGAAAGCCTCCTGACAGCCTAATCGATGTCTGCAGGTAAAACAGTATGTCAAGTGGGACAAGTCAAAATGACAAAGAAGATATTATTGTCACAACCAAGTCAGGTGGCAAAGGAATCTCAACAGTCCCTTTTGAGCTCCTCAAACCCCAAAATAGGTATTTTGGATCAGTCTCCTATGTGAGACAATGAAATGAATTATTATAGTTTGAGACGATCTCTGCCTACTGGTCTCTAGAGCAGAGGTTTACATGCCTTCCTTCAATGCAAACCTCAGGTAATTCCCACCAAGTTTCAAAAACTACAAAAGTATGGCAAAAGTTACAAAACACAAAGAAACAAGACACTATAAATAAGAGAGACCATAAATAGCAGTATCAGATACATGGAGACTATATATATTAGAACTATTAGATGAAGAATGGGGATTAAAAATATAAGTAAGCAGCAGAAAATCATAAAAATTGATCAAACTGATGAAAAACATATCTAAATAGAACTCTTAGAAGTAAGAAATGGAACAATATATATTTAAAGCTCAATGCTGCTGCTGCTGCTGCTGCTGCTAAGTCACTTCAGTCATGTCCAACTCTGTGTGACTCCATAGATGGCAATCAGGCTCCCCTGTCCCTGGGAATCTCCAGGCAAGAACGCTGGAGTGAGTTGCCATTTCCTTCTCCAATGCATGAAAGTGGAACGTGAAAGTGAAGTCGCTCAGTCGTGTTCGACTCTTCGCAACCCCATGGACTGCAACCTACCAGACTCCTCCATCCATGGAGGGATTAGAGGATTTTCCATGGGATTTTCCAGGCAAGATTACTGGAGTGGAGTGCCATCGCCTTCTCCATAAAGCTCAATAGATTTGACATTAACAAAATTAGCTAAATATTCAATAAATCAGAATATAAATTTGAATTATTTCCTAGAATGAAGCCCAGAAAGATAAAGAGATGGGGCATACAAGAGATAAATGAGAAGATATAGAGTATAGAACAAGACAATCTAAAGTATGTCTACTCAGAGTTACAGAAAGATAAGACAGAATTGAGTGGAAACAGTATTTGATATGATGAATTTTTCAAAACTGCTAAAAGCCATCAATCTACAGACTTAGAAAACTAAACAAAGTCCAAGTAGGGAAAAAAAAAAAGAAGAAAAAAAAAGAAATCCAGTTTGATATATCATTGTGAGATATATCTCATCAATTGTTCCAAGGAATGTGATAACAACAGCAATGTATTATATGGCATAAAAATAACCAAGTTTATATTTTATAATTAAATATGCACTACAGTTTTTACTGTTATCATTAAAAATAAAGACATAGAGTGTGTAACTTCTGATGAAGTAATGGGAAAGAGAATGCAATGAAAGCAATAATCTAGCAGAGAGATGCAAAGAGAAGAGAAATAGAAACATGAAAAAGGGACAATACACATATCACTGCCCTGAAAAGCAGATGTCAAAAATGGATTAGATGTGCAAGAGAATGTTTTGGGGAAAAAGTGTGAAAAGTGAAAGAGAGGGAGCAAGAAAAGTTACAAAAAGTTTCATAAAGCCTATCTGACTCTATTGAAGGAGAGGAAAAAAGAAAGAAAATTGGATAGAAAGAGACTAAGACTGAAAAGCAGTTATAAAAGGATTTGGCCAATGAGGAGTTGCCAATCAGTAAAACCTTGTGTTTCACAGAAATTGGCCAATAGGCAGTGCACCCCAGCTATACTGTTACTGACTGGGAGCAGCCCTCTAGAAGTGAGGCTTCCCCTTAAACACGAAGATAGATCCAGGGGGGCAGTACTAGGGTTTATCAACCAACTTGCATTACATGTTTGAATACATCAGAACTATATAATAGTTATATACTTTGATGCATTAAACAATATTGCAAAAATACATAAAATTTGGTAGGTCTTAATAAAAGTTGATGATGCCACTGCCATAATAAAGTATTATTACCAAATTCTCCCTGTAATTGATAAGTGAAGAAAAATTAAATCAGTAAAGGTTATAGAAGATTTAAATAAAACAAAACAGAATAAACTATAAAATCAGAATGTATGAAAGTGAACTCATTTTTCACAGGAACTTGTAGAAGACAGGAAAACTAATAATAAGAGTACTGGGAAATATGTTGAACTGAATGGCAATGGAAATAATATATGTTGAATTTGTAGAATTTATCAAAATTGATTTAAAAATGAAAACGTTGAGCCCATCTATTAATATTTTTTGGAAAAGATAACGAGATGGAAATAATAAGATAAACATACAAGTAAGGAAATTAGAAGAAAAGAGAGGAAGAGTCTAAAGATTTAGAAGGAAAGAAAATTGAACATCAGATATTAATAGAGTAAAAAGTAGAAAATCAACAAAATCAAAGTATAGAACCTTTGAAAAGATCAATAAAGTTGACAAACTTTCAAGACTGATTTTTAGGAAGAAGTGGAACAAAAAACAGATAATCAGACAAATAGGGACAAATTGTACTACAAATATAAAAGTGATGTTATAAGATTATGCAAATAAATGTGAAAGGTTAAAAATGGAAAACTTGGATAAAATTATAATTACTCATTATAATAAAAAGGACTAGAATAGCTTAAAGAAATTGAAAGTGAACGTCGATCAGTTGTATCGGACTCTGCAACCCCATGGACTATACAGCCCATGAAATTCTCCAGGACAGAATAATGGAGTTGGTAGCCATTCCCTTCTCCAGGGCATCTTCCTAACCCAGGGATAGAGCCCAGGTCTCCCTCAGGTGAATTCTTTACCAGCTGAGCCACCAGAAAATACTTAAAGAAATTGAAGCAGTAGTCAAATACCTTCCATGAAGTAAACTCCTCAGCAGAAAACCTGCAAATAAATTTAAATGATGTGTTCAATCTTTATATAAGAAATAATGAAATATTATTGAAAAACATTTTTAAAAGTTAAAATAAGGGAAGAAATATAGTTTATAGATCGGATGACACAACATATCAAATTCCTGCATAAATAAACAATTCAACAGGTTATTTTACAGAAAAGGACTTATAATTGGCCAATAAACCTAAGAAACATTATCTCATTACTAAATAGTCCAGTTCAGTTCAGTCGCTCAGTCGTGTCTGACTCTTTGTGATCCCATGAATCACAGCAGGCCTGGCCTCCCTGTCCATCACCAACTCCCGGAGTTCACTCAGACTCACACCCATCGAGTGAGGGATGCCATCCAGCCATCTCATCCTCTGTCGTCCCCTTCTCCTTCTGCCCCCAATCCCTCCCAGCATCAGAGTCTTTTCCAGTGAATCAACTCTTCACATGAGGTGGCCAAAGTACTGGAGTTTCAGCATTAGCATCATTCCTTCCAAAGAAATCCCAGGGCTGATCNGTGCTGCAATTCATGGGGTCACAAAGAGTCGGACACGACTGAGGGACTGAACTGAACTGAAGAGTTCACCATATGCAAAGTACTACTCTGGTAATGAGCTTATAAAGTAAGCAACTGAGGAGTGTCTGAGATTTTACCTGCTTGCAAGCCAACAGGTTAATCTGTACAGTTTCATGTGTGTATGCTAAGAAACACCCGACCCTGGGTCAGAAACACAGATAGTTTATTAGTCACAGTAAAAAACAGTGATAAAAACAATACTCTAGCCTTGGCTCTCAAAACCACTATCCCCATAGAGCAAGAGGATGAGGGTCAGTATTTATCAGTGCATGAAGTGGATTTGCATTATAGGGGAAAGATTTCCAAATTAGGATACTCTCTTTCATAGACTGCTGGCACACGTCCCTATCCTCTCCTCCAAAGAAAGAGATTACTCATTAAACAAATGCCCTTGGGTGGAGAGAGAGAGAAGCCATCTCTAAAGAGGGAGATTTTATCTTTGGAAAGGCAAAATATCTAGTTTCCACGGCTGTTTGTTATGTGACTGTCCTCACAATTCTATTTGTCTAGAAGATCTGGATCATGCAGGAATATGATAAAATCATAGAGAATTTTCTCACAGCATAAACTATAGAAAAATAGACCATCAGATTTCTGCATTTCATATTCAGTTTACCAAAATTTGTGATACTTATTTGTGCTAAGACCATGGAAGCAAAGAAGCACTACTCTGTTAGTGAAAGTCCAAGAATGTTCCTCAGAAAGCAAAACAAAACAGAAAAATCTAGACTGAAACAGAAAAAGTGAATAAGAAATATTTAAGTTGGCTCATATAGAAAGCATTTCAAATGGAAGTGGTAAGATGCTCATTGGAAAGGAATTTGGGAAGAGCATGCTCCTTGTTGAAAGAGAAGCAGTTCAGTATTTTCAGTTATAAAGTACAAGGAGACAGACAATGGTGAGAGATGAGAGCGACAGAGAGGTAGGAGCCATATTGTGAAGAACTTTATATGATATGAAAAAAAAATTTGATGTTATCTTTTTGGCAATGTTTAAATACTGAAAATGCTGATCAAGGAAAAGGATTGTGTTCTCAGTGTAAGAATTTTCTGGCAAAAATTGGTGAGGAAATCAGGCTAGAAGCAGCGCAACTGACACAAATTCATCTTTTGACCCCTGATATTTAAATCTATGACATTGACGTTATTGATTTGTTTTTATTATCAAGTCAGTAAATTGACTTGGTATTATTATTTACCCAGATTATATTTAGGAAAACAACAAACATTCTTATCACTAAGTCTGCTTTCAGTGGGAACGCAGTTCTTACTCTCATATTGTAGATTGTGCCAGAATTGAGAATTAGAAACTCATTACTGAAGATAAATTATATGTAATTATTTAATATTTTAGTAGAAATAGATTTGCATAACAGACTCAAGATTTTTGAACTCTAACATAAATCTGATCTCCACTGTAAGAAAATATATTTGAAAAATNCAGTTCTTACTCTCATATTGTAGATTGTGCCAGAATTGAGAATTAGAAACTCATTACTGAAGATAAATTATATGTAATTATTTAATATTTTAGTAGAAATAGATTTGCATAACAGACTCAAGATTTTTGAACTCTAACATAAATCTGATCTCCACTGTAAGAAAATATATTTGAAAAATCAAATGTGAATTCTCCTACACTGCTGGTGCTGCTAAGTTGCTTCAGTCATGTCCGACTCTGTGCAACCCCCTAGACGGCAGCCCACCAGGCTTCCCTGTCCCTGGGATTCTACAGGCAAGTACACTGGAGTGGGTTCCCATTTCCTTCTTCAATGCATAAAACTAAAAAGTGAAAGTGAAGTCACTCGGTCGTGTCCGACTCTAGGCGACCTCATGGACTGCAGCCTACCAGGCTCCTCTGTTCCTGGATTTTCCAGGCAAGAGTACTGGAGTGGGGTGCCATTGAAAAAACATGTTCCTATTTGAAATTTAGTTAAAACATCAAATTAAAAGCCTTTCTTTTCAGTACATGTTCTATACTTTTCCCTGGTGGTTCAGACAGTAAAACTATTGCAACAGATATCTAAACATTGTGGGTAAAGGAAGATTCCCCAGAAAATAACAAGTTGGGCTACTTGGCTTACTTTTTTCCTTAACAGATGACAATACTAACCTGAGATTCAGACCAAAACCAGAGTGAAAATCCAGAGAGCATTAAACAAAGAAGGGAAAATGTATCTTTCAATGTATCTTTAAATAACTAGACTTTAAGATAATGTTAATTTGACCAAGGTGCTCATCATTTATTAAGTATTGGGTTTTATGTTAAATGCTAATAATCAGGAAATATATGATTAAAAACAGAAAAACTTTTAAGGGATATCACTGGTCTTTATTGCAACAGACACAGATAAGAACCCAAGTAGTAAATGCCTTTATTAATTCAGAGGAGAGACAGATATTTCCCTCTGGTAACAGAATGGTGAGCAGAAAATAAAAAGCCTAATTTGACAAGAATAGAGAGATAAATCTGACAGGGAATCAACATGGTGGCATTAAACCTGTGATAACTCCCCATGACACCTGAAGAACACTGTGCCTGCTCTTGGAAGCTCACAGGACCCAGGCTGTATGGCTCATTTCCTTAAGCATTCAAGCATATGTTAACCCGTTAGTGCCACTTGAAGAATAATGCTTGAAACCAGAGTAGTCAGACCAAAGGCAGCTTCTGTAGGAAACCCAATGTTTATAACCCTGTTCCTCATTTCATTCTCCACTCCCCAACAATGATTCACCTGAGAAGTGGTTCCAATTCTTTCTTTCTAAGTTCTGGTTCCAGCGCTTTTTATGAATCCATATCTAAGTAAAACAACATGATGTGCCCCCTCTTAACTAATCTACGCATCTGAATGTTGCGTGTAGTGACCTAAAATAAACACACTAGGTCCAAAGCATAGATTCCGATTCTGTTGCTTGTGCTCCTTGCTCAAATGTCAATTTTATATTTCTTTCTCAGATTCTAAAGTTGCTGTTTAATCATAGTGAACTTACTTTTAAAAAGGATCTGATACTACAAACATAGACCTAATTTCTATGAACCAATTGTCATGTAACTTTTTGTTATGATGATAAAAATTGTGAATTGCTGCTAATAATCAGTAAATGATAAATATATTCTGATATATTCTATCTGCTTATAGCAATTTCTATTAACTAACTCTTTTATATTTTACTACCTTCCATAGGTCTAGATGGAATTGAAACATGTGGCAACATGTCTGTTGGTAACAATAATTAAAACTTCCCTTCCAGTTGGATGATGTAATTCATGCAAAGAATGTGTCTGATATGTAAGTGCTTCTCTGTTGGGTGAGAAGAGAATCAGTAAACAATGAGCAAGGCTTACCAAGTCACAATATGTTTAAATCAGTTTCCTACATTACAAAGTAACCAAATAATTCTTAACATTGAAAGATTTTTGTCTTTTTAAAAAAAAATTTAAATTAATTTTTATTGGCATATAATTGCTTTACAATTATGTATTATGTACAATTATGTACAATTACAATTATGTAAAATTAAAATTGTGTTAGTTTCTCCTGTATAGCAAAATAAGAGAGCCATATATATATACCTATATATATACACACACACATACATATATTTACACACACACATATATATTTACACACACATATATATGCACTCCCTTTAGGACTTCTTTTCCATTTACGTCACCACAGTGCATTAACCAGAGTTCCCTGTGCTATACAGTATATTCTCATTAGTTGTTTACTTTATACATCGTATCAATAGTGTGTATATATGTTAATCCCTATATCCCAATTCCATGCACTCTCCCTTTTTGCCTTTGTATTCATACATTTTTTACCTTTGTCTATGCCTTTATTTCTGCTACACAAATAAGATTATCTATACAATTTTTCTAGATTCCACATATATGTGTTAATATATGGTATTTGTTTTTCTCTTTCTTACTTTATTCTGTATGACACTCTCTAGGTTTATCTACATTTCTACAAATGACCCAATTTAGTTCCTTTTTATGGCTCCATTGTATATGTGGGCATGAGTGCATGCTAAGTCATCTCAGTCATATTCGACTCTGCAACACTATGAACTGTGGCCCACCAGGCTCCTCTGTCCATGGGATTCTCCAGGGAAGAATATTGGAGTGGGTTACCATGTCCTCCTCCAGGGGATCTTCCTAACCCAGGGATCGAACTTACATCTTTTACATCTCCTGCATTGACAGGTGTGTTCTTTACTGCTAGCACCACCTGGGAAGTCCATATGTGTACCTTGTCTTCTTTATTCATTCTTCTACTGATGGTCATTTAGGTTGTTTCCGTATCCTGGCTGTTATAAATAGTGCTGTTATGAACATCAGGGTGCATGTATCTTTCTTGAATGATGGTTTTCCATGGGTATAGGCCCAGGAGTAGGATTGCTGGTCATATGCTAGTTCTATTTTTAGTTTTTTAAGGAACCGTTAAAAACCCATTTTCCATAGTGAGTGTTGCATACTGTTTTCTGTAGTGACTGTATCAGTTTACACTCCCACCAGCAGTATATGAGGGTTCCCTTTTCTCCACATCCTCTCTAGCATTTATTGTTTGTAGATTTTTTGATGATGGCCATTCTGACTTGTGTGAGGTGATATCTCCGTTTAGTTTTGATTTGCATGTATCTAACAATTAGTGATGTTGAGTATCTTTTCATGTGTCTGTTGGCCATCTGTATGAACACCCTAAACTTATCATCTAATCATATTCAAAAAGCTAAAAATTCTCAAAAGAACAAGATACTGAGAAACAAATTATTAAAATTCAAGAACTCAAGATTGGTCATTCTCAAACTGTGGTCCCTGGACCAAGAGCATTGGCATCATTGGGCCCCACCTCAGACCTACTAAATCAGAGACTCTGGGGATGAGACCCAGCAATGTATTTTAACAAGATTTCCAGGTGATTTTTAGCCAGGTTACAGTGTCAAAATCTCTGCTCTGTATAGCAGAGGCCATAAACAAACACTCAAAAAAAAAGAATTAAACAATAGGCAAATCATCATTATAGATAACAACTTACATATCATTTATTTCCACTTGATAAGCCATATTAATGAACATCTCATCTTTTAAAAGTTATCAGTTTCAGTTAACAACTAGGAACCTTGCAAATTATGATCAGTAAGTTAACCTAAAATATTCATTAGGAATAGAATATTCTATGCAAATTTCAACAGTCTGATTCCATTTTTGATGTTTGCTTGATGAAGACTTTAAGCCTCTCTCTTCACCTTCTGTCCTTCATCTGGGCAAGAGGATAAGAAAGCTTAGTGCTCCCTCTGGCAAGAAGTTTAAGCCATACTAGCCCCGTGTCCCAACCCCTCACCCCAAACCACCATCCTTAACCTCCATGAAAAGCCCAAGCCAGTATCTTTCTTCTGCTCTTTCAAGCCATTTTGGATCTGCTCAATTGCCACACTGTTCTGCCCGGAAAGCTTATTCAATGAGTATTAAACCTTGTCATACATTCTTATATGTGGGGGGCATCATCAGCATTGACATCTGAACCTAACTTTGTATGATAGGACTCTATCCCATTTTTACAGTGACTAAAACATAAATTTAAACCTTTTTATCCCTTCATTGAAAATGTATTCAGAGATACAACTTGAAAAATCTTGTCAGAAATTGTAAGCTCTCTCTGTTGTAACTTTCAGGCAAGATATTATATACATAAAATTAATGCTTTCATTTTAGAAGCTTGATCAGATGCTGTGTTTTCCCAGCAATCAAATTGTAAGACCCCCAAGATCATTTTATTAAATATTTGTGCCACAGGCACTGAGATATGGCTACAATTACGCTATAAAAGAGGAAGTAATTATTCTGATAATCATGACACCAAGAAACAACTGGGAGAAAAGTAGCTTCAGGGACAGTGTTCAGTAGCTAATTGTTCCACTCTCCAGTTTACATCGCTTGTAGACATTGAGTCTAGTTATGGGATAAATCAAAATGAATAAAGCTCAGTTGGGATTTTGATATCAGCAGTGCTTTTTTTTTTTCAAGTGTTGCTTCCTGGAAAAACATAGTTAAAATAATACAAAACCCACAACATGTCAGGAGAAATGCAAGGTACCAAAATAGAAACTAGACACAACAAAAATCATCTCAGAGCACCTTATGTTTTGGATGTTTTGGGCACACAATTTTAATTGTTAATTAAAATTGAGTTTAAACTCAAAAACTTCAGTAAAAAAAAAAATAGTGTAAAAGGTGATCTGCTTATGAGTTGCTGTTGTTCAGTTGCTAAGACATGTTCAACTCTTTGTGACTCCATGAACTGCCAGGCTTCTCTGTTCATGAGATTTCCTAGGCAAATATACTCAGGTGATTTGCCATTTCCTCCTCCAAGGGATCTTCCCAACCCAGGGACTGAACCTGCATCTCCTGCTTTTCCTGCAACAGCAGGCACATTCTTTACCAATAAGCCACCAGAGAAGCACCTCCTTATGAGAATTAGATAATAACTTCAGACATCAAATATAATATGAATAATATATTTTTCCTTGTTGTTGTTCAGTTGCCTGGTTGTGTCTCTTTGTGACCCCATGGACTGTAGCACACCAGGCCTCTCTGCCCCTCACCATTCTTGGAATCTGCCCAAGTTCATGTTCATTGAATCAGTGATGAACCAGCCATCTCATCCTCTGACACCCTCTTCTGCTTCAAGGATCACTGCCTTGTTGTAGCTTTCATAACTTAATGAAGCTTTGAGTCATTCCATGCAGGGCCACCCAAGAAGGACAGGTCATAGCAGAGAGTTCTGACAAAACATGATCCACCGGAGGAGGGAATGGCAAATCACCCCAGTATACTTGCTGTGAGAACCTCATGAACTCTATAAAAGGCCAAAAAGATACTTTTCCTTACCTCCATTTTTAAAAGATATTTTCTTTGCAATTACTTATTTTATGTTAAATTTGAGGTAAAGAATTTTCATTTTTCCTGATAAGCTAGCTACTCAAGTTTTGACTATAAGCACCAAATTCTGATTACTAAATGGGTATTTAGCTTGCTAATACAGGAGACACAGGTTCAATCCCTGGGTTGGAAAAATCCCTGAAGAAGAAAATGGCAACCAACTCCAGTATTCTTGTCTGGGAAATTGTCTGGAAAATTTCCTGGACAGAGGATCCTGGAGGGCTACCGTCCACAGGGTTGCAGAAGAGTTGAATTGACTTAGCAAGTAAACACCACCAAAACTCTATGACAAACAGCACAAGGCCAAAAGGGGGGAAATGGAAGTACACTGTTGTATACTATAACTTGAAAGGGAACTACAATGAACTAAAGGTGTATACTATGTGTACTATAAAACCCCAGTGAGTTACTACTATCAATAAACAGAAATTATAGCTAACAAGTCAAAAAAGGAGATAACATGGAATAATAAAAAAGTACTCAATCCAAAAGAAGGCCAAAAAAGTAAAACAAAGAAAAAACAAAAGGGGTGAAAAAATGAGTTGAAGCAAACAGGAAAAACAGCAAGATAACTCAATAAATTCAAACACCTCAACAGTTATATTAAATGTAAATGGTCTTACTATCTTGGATTAAAAAAATATTGAACCATATGCTCNGATGCAATGTGACATTTACCAAGAGAGACCTTTGACTTAGCCATGCCATTGAAAGCTTCAATAAAGTTAGAAGCCTGAAGCAGCACAGAGGGTGATTGGAGAGAAGAAATTCCTCATTTAAATGAGAAATTAATACCAAAATGAGAAACTAGCATCAAAGATACTTTAAAACTCCCATGTATTTGGAAATTAAATGTCCACTTTTAAATGATGGATGCATCTAAGAAGCCATAACAAGGAAATAGAAAATATTTGTAATAACATAAAAATGAAAAGAGAATTTAGGAGAATATTTGCATGCAGCTGAAGCTCCTCAATGCAATGAAATACAATGTGGAGTCCTGAATAAGGTATGAAAGCAAATAATGGACACTAACATAAAATTTGGTGAAATTTGAATAAAATCTGTACTTTAGTTAATAACACCGTATTACATTTAATTTCCTCTTTTCTGTTTTTTACAACATAGTATTGCTTTATGGTCTCAGAATTGGATTAGAAGTTTTAAGTTGCATTCAAAAAAACTTTTAAAGATCACTAAGATAATGAAATTTCTAGACTTTTAGCAGTAATACTAGATGCTAAAATACATGGAACTATATCAAAGTTTTGAGTGAATATAAATTNTTTAATTTCCTCTTTTCTGTTTTTTACAACATAGTATTGCTTTATGGTCTCAGAATTGGATTAGAAGTTTTAAGTTGCATTCAAAAAAACTTTTAAAGATCACTAAGATAATGAAATTTCTAGACTTTTAGCAGTAATACTAGATGCTAAAATACATGGAACTATATCAAAGTTTTGAGTGAATATAAATTAGAAATCTAGCATTCTATTCATGCTAAGTCAGATAAGTGGAGTCAAAATGTCATTAGTTTTTTTAGCTAGACAAAAATTCCCAAGTTTTCTAAAATATATATATTATATTGCACATTGTATAAACACAGACATACACACACACACACATATATGTATACAAAAGTTTATACTACATTTGATAAAGGCTTGAGATAGAACATCAAAAACAGAAAAGAAGAAAAGAAGAGATGAAGAAAGTGGAAAACATAAATTAAATGAAATGGGAACACTAAATGTGAAATAGAAAAAGTGAAACAAACTAGATAAAAGTGAAGATCATCATATAGTCCAGTTGATTTTCAACATGGCTTCCCATTAGAACATATCTAGAGCTCGGGAGGGGGGAAAAAAAAACACCTGGGCATTTGTATTCTTCAAAAACTTCCAAGATGATCCTGATATGCATCTGGATTTTAAAAAGTGATTACAGGTTTTTCTGTTAAATAGTGGTTTTACTGATATTGTTGCTGTTGTTCAGTAGCTCAGTTATGTCCAACTCTTTGTAACCCCATGGACTGTAGCTCACCAGGCTTCGCTGTTCTTCACTATCTACTGGAGTTTGCTCCAACTCATGTCCATTGAGGCAGTGAAGCCATCGAACCATCTTATCCGCTGTCACCCCCTTCTCTTTTCCTCACTCTTTCCCAGCATCAGGGTCTTTTCNAACCCCATGGACTGTAGCTCACCAGGCTTCGCTGTTCTTCACTATCTACTGGAGTTTGCTCCAACTCATGTCCATTGAGGCAGTGAAGCCATCGAACCATCTTATCCGCTGTCGCCCCCTTCTCTTTTCCTCACCCTTTCCCAGCATCAGGGTCTTTTCTAATGACTCAGCTCTTTGTATCATGTGGTCAAAGGTTGGAGCGTCAACTTCAGCATCAGTCTTTCCAATGAATACTCAAGGTTGATTTCCTTTAGGATTGACTGGTTTAATCTCCTTGCTTTCCAAGGGACTTTCAAGAGTCTTCTCTAACACCACAATTTGAAGTCATCAGTTTTTGGCGCTCAGCCTTCTTTATGGTCCAGCTCTCACATCCATACATGACTACTGGAAAAACCAAAGCTTTGACTATACATACCTTTGTCAGCAAAGTGACGTCTCTGTTTTTTAATATGTCTTTGGTATTATTGTTCTGCAGTTTGTAGGTTGCCCACTCAGCAAGTAAGGAATTTGATTCTATTGTGATTGCGTCCCTCCTACTATTTTGCTGTGGCTTCTTTGTTTTTGGACACGGGGTATCATTTTGTGTGTGTGTGTTCTAGCATCTTCCTGTAGATAGTTTTTCAACAGCTAGTTGTGGTTTTGGTGCTGTTACAGAAGGACATCCAAATAAGTTACTTTACTTGTGGAGTTTCCTGAGACCAATGTCAATGGCATTAATGAACTGCTCATTCCTTTGAAGTTTTAAAGAGATGAGACTTCTTGAATTATCTCAGTTTTGTTTTTCTATGTTTTTGCACTTCATTGAGTGGGCTTTATTCAAACATAGCCCTCTTCATCTACAAAAAGATACAGGAACATAGTCCCTAGTTATACAGCAATATACATTCTTGCTGGACCAAAACTCGTAGGTACAAAGAGCTTCAGAGATTTGAGAAAAATTCGTGCACTAGAGCATAGCAGTTAATTTTAGGATCTCTAGAATCATATTGTTGTTTAGTCATTAGGTTGTGTCCAACTCTTTTGTGACCTAGTGGACTGTAGCCAGCCAAGCTCCACTGTCCATGGGACAACCCAAGAAAGAATACTAGAAGGGGTTGCCATTTTCTTCTCAAGGGGATCTTCCCAACCGAGGGATTAAATCCATGTCTCCTGCACTTCTTCCCTGGTTGCTTAGATTGTGAAGAATCTGCCCACAATGTAGGAGACCTGGATTCGATCCCTCGGTCAGGAAGATCCCTAGAGAAAGGAATGGCTACCCACTCCAGTATTCTTACTTAGAGAATTCCTTGGACACAGTCCATGGGGTCACAAAGAGTCAGACATGACCGAGTGGCTAACACAATACTTTTGAATTGCAGATGCATTCTTTAGTGTTGAGCCACCAAGGAAGCCCCTAGAACCGTATTGTGAGTGTGTACTTAGTAGCTTCAGTCATTATATTGATTTTTATTTTGTACTGGCTGTGAAACCTTTCTAACTCTTGGCTTCCTATTAAAGTAACACCTATTTCAAAAGCTGTTAGGTATAATACTTCACAAAATACCCAGTTCTCAATGTGTTAGCTGTTAAAAGCTTCACCACTATTATTCTTGATATTCTATAAGATTTTTAATAACTACTATAAAGTCAAATTTTGATCTGTAGACATAAGAGCTAAATGTTATTCAAAATGATAAAAAATATCTTAAACATTTTTACATAATGCCTACAATGTCTTCCCAGCCATGCAGACTTCAAACTCTATAGAAGATCCAGAAAAATGACAAACTACTTTATTACATTTAGTAGTGAATTGTACTTATTTTAACATGCAGAACTAAGTTTTCATATCCTAAAAAATGTCAACCTGTAGCTTTGTTTGACATAAACATACAATTAGAAAATATATATTTGCATTAATGAAATAGATATGAATATAAAGAGATACTTCAGGAAAAACAATTATTCAACTTATAACAGCTGTGTATCTGTTTTGATAGAAGCAAATATCACAGACATGCAGAATGATGAGGTATTCTCTTCTGTCTATTGTATCAGAGACTAAACTTAGTTGATCCATTACACTTATGCCTGCATAGAACCTGCCAGAAATAGATCACTTTCAACATACAGAGACAAAATCAAATCATGAATGTGTTCTTCTGAATTTTATCTAGTGACTTAATGGTAATGGATGAGCTGCCAGTAAATGATTCATAACAGTAAGATCAATCCCACTCTGTTCTCATCATGCAAAAAGTTGCAGCAAAGTCAAGGAAAGCTTCAGTACAAAAAAGGATAGAGATATGATACAAGATCCCTGGGTGTGATGCAACCTATATTTCCCTTCTGGATATCCTCACTGTCTTTCTAGGCTATATATATTTATCTCCAAATAATTAACAACTGGGGGACTTACTATCTAATCATTTTAGTTGACTAGTCATGGAATCGCCTTGCTGAATCCAAAATTGATCAGTATTTATAAATGTATCAATACTAAGACCCCCTTTGTTCCCTTCACTAGTGTGGAATTTCCTACTCCATTGTTAGAATCATTATGTCAACTCAGAAGCTTTCTTTTGAATCTATTTTTGGAGGAACTTCTAATGCCAACTGGACTGAACTAGCCCAATATGTCTTTTCAAAGTTTGAGAATCTGATCATCCATGTGCCCTGTTAGGACATGGTGTGGAATTTATATTGACTTTTTTTTAACTGACTCCAAGGCTTCA
Source organism: Neotragus moschatus (assembly GCA_006410615.1). Taxonomy (NCBI): domain Eukaryota; kingdom Metazoa; phylum Chordata; class Mammalia; order Artiodactyla; family Bovidae; genus Neotragus; species Neotragus moschatus. Next base: position 254,541 of record SJYA01001584.1, read on the forward strand.
TTTATATTTCAGTTCTCTGTATATGGCTTCTATTAATAAAAGTTTATATCTCTTATTCCTCTTGGAAATCCAACCAATATTAAATGGCAGAGGAAGAAGGATATTTTTACCAGTTAATCCACATTCTTATTTCCGTTGTCTTCCTCATTTCTTCTTCCTTCTTTGCCATTGACAACTGAGGGAGGAAAAAGGACACCTTCCTCTCCTTGCTTTTTGCTGATTAGACTAAGAAGTAAGACCTTTAAAACACTAGATGACAGATGTATGAATAGCTTGAGGGAGCTACCTGACTCTCTGCTTTTATTCAAGAAACTTAGATGGTAAAGTCCTACAGAAATCATCTGCACAAAGCAAGCCAAAAACAGATTTTTTTAAAAATTAAGCCTTATATAATCAGTGAATTCAAATAGTCATTTTTCTAGCTTTTCTGGCTTCCTTCCCCACTATTCCAAAACATTGATATTCAAAAGCTTTGTCTTAGTCTTTTCCTTACCTCCACACTCTGTTTTCTGGATTTTATTCTAAATTTAGAATATGTTTGAAACATAAATTCTATTATTTATGTTGGCAAGAAATTAAAATCAGTGCATGACATTCAAACTAAAGTTAGAGAGAATTTATTTTCTGGAGAGACGTCGCTATTTCAAGAACCTGGATGCCTAACAGCAATTGCAACTATGTATTTATCCCAATTTGTGAATTCATATGTCAGAATTACTTTCCAGCAAATTGGATTCTATAGGAGAAATACTCTGAAAAGGTAGTGATTTTAACGGGCAGTGTATTAGTTATCAAAGTCAGGAGTTGGTCTCCCTAGCCCCTTGACCTATTCTTCTTTTACACACACACACACACTGTATTTCTTCATTGCAATAAGCAGAGTTTGATTAATTATGGAAATGTCCCTGTCGCTTTATTTACCCAGTATCGTCAAGAAATGAGATAAACCTCAATGATCCAGAATGATGTTAGAAAATTCTCGAAAGAGGAGCCAGACAAAGAGAAAGCTGATCCTTCTGCACCATGTCTTCCCTGGAAGATGTGGTGAGCTCACAGCACCACTGACCAGGGCCTTTTATGCCTATTTAGAGGACAGTGTTCTCTGTCTTATGGGGATTATGCAAAATGGTATAACTACTAAAGAATTCTGAAAATAAATTTAATAAGCCTACAAATTTAAAGAGAAAACTATCAAAGCACATTAAACATTATCTGAAAAATCTTTTCCAAACATGCTTGAATGCCTAATCTAAGACTTTGTTTCTGAAGATATAATAAGCAGGGCAAATACTTAGCCTTCTCTGAGCCATTATTTCCTTATTTGTAAAATCAAGAAAAGAATATATGCTTTACTGGGTGCATTCAATGAGACAGTATATGTTAAAAGTAGTGAAAGCGTTAGTCACTCAGTGGTGTCTGACTTTGTGACTCCATGGGCTATAGTCCGCCAGGATCCTCTGTCCATGGAATTCTCCAGACAAGAATACTGGAGTAGGTAGCTATTGCCTTCTCCAGGGGACCTTCCTGACCCAGGGATCGAATCCTGGCCTTCCACCTTGCAGACAAATTCTTCACTGTCTGAGCCACCAGGGAAGCCCCCAATATATGTTATTAAGTACCTGTCTTATAGTAGGGACTCAAGTAGGGTAATTTTATAACTCATGTGGCAATACAAACTTTAAGATTTTGTGATCATTTACAATGGAAATGTTTAAAAATATATTAAAAATTTTATTGACTTATTAAGCCAAATATGCTGAATGAAATTATTTTCTTGGTCACTCGAGAGCATCTCTATTGCACATTCTAAGAGGATTACCACTAAGATAGTTGAATTCTGTAGGCTATTTCGCCCAACATCTTGGCTCATAGCTCTGTCCAGAAGTTTTAAGTTTCCAGAAATCTAAACTCCATGTTAAGTAACTTTGAATTTCCTTCTTAATAATAATGATACATTTAGAAATTGGTAAGGAAAGACAATTTCCATTCAAAGGCCTGCATAGCAAAATATATCTTATTTGGATAACTCCAGTATAGGGCAAAAAGTGACCTACACTGGGAATAGAGAAACAATTGTGTAGAAATAATTACAGTCCAAAAAGGAATTCTCAAATCCTGAGTTTTAATAAAAATGTGTATTGACTTGGGAAATAAGCGATAGCCAGGAGCAAGTGATATTGTTCAGCATATAAGGTTAACTGAGAAAAAATAGAGGTCATGGCAAAGCGTCTGAGTTAATGGCAGATGATTTCAACCCTTCAGAAAGCCTTTCAGACAAGAAATTCATAGCTAGAGGGACAATGTATCAGAGGAAATGTAAAGCTCATCCTAGATTCAAAAGCTAACGACCATTCAAAATATGTATTTTGAGGGAAAGCTTGATAAACTGGGAATTGCTTAGTTTGGGAAAAAATTGAAAATAGGTGGCTCAGACAGCACCAGGATTAAGATGTCACACCAGATAAAACGAATTAATCCTATAGTCAAGTTTCACATCCCTGGCACATACCTGTATGTGATCTCACTGCCTAAGGCTGAGATGAGAGAGCTGTGAAGAAAGAGGAGCATGGAGCTCACATTTGAGTAGAAGACAAGAAGTTAAAACATTACAAAGAGTTTTGCATTTCCCAGTTGTTAAGGAAGAGGCCAGCTGAATTCAGAGCAAGGTTAGCGAGAACCAACCATCCTGCTATTGTGATGGTTTAGTCTTTGTGTCCAACCCTTTTGTGACCCCATGGACAGTAGCCCTCCAAGTTCCTCTGTCCATGGGATTTTGCAGGCACAGATACTACAGTAGGTTACCATTTCCTTCTTCAGGGGATCTTCCCAACCCAGAGGTCAAACTTGCATCTCCTACATAGGCAGGCAAGTTCTTTACCACTGACCTAGCAGGGAAGCCCCTATTCTCTATTGATTGCTGCAATAAGTTAACACTGTCTTAACTACCTATCAAGAAAAATGTGTTTAATAATTTTTGGAAGCTGGTAGCAAAATAATGAATGAAATTATAAATAATGGGATAGGCCATGTTGATTTAGAGCTTTTTATTAAAGATAACTTGTTCTGAAGCAAGTTGTATAGTTTTTAATACAACTTTGTATTAAAAAACAACTAGAAGAATTGGTTAAAAATAATCACAATTAGCATATATGTTACAATAGGTGGTTGGAGGTAGATATAGAAATCAGTAGCAAGCAAATGCTTGATTAGATTTCATACTGGAGGAAGTTAGGGAAAAAATGAAATCTTGAAAAGTTTAAATATTCAGACTGTCATTTATAATAATTAAAGAGAAAGCAAGTTCTTGGTGTTTAGAGTATGAGTATTTTCATCTTCTTTTATCTACAACATGTTTTTCAGATAGCATAAATAATTTCAGTTCTCACTGGTAAATTCTTCTGTATTATTCAGGGAGAGGCTCAGTCAACCAATAATTATTTCTAGAACATTGTTTATGTACCTATTGCTAAGATAGATAATACTAAAAGCAAGCGAAAACTATGAGAAGACTTAGAGAATGAACTTAGGGTGACCAGGGGAAAAGATGGGGCAAAGGGATAGTTAGGGAGTTTGGGATGGACATGTACACACTGCCATATTTAAAATGGGTAACCAACAAGAACCTAATGTATAACACATGAAACTTGGCTCAATGTTATGTGGCAGCCTGGATGGGAGGGTGTTTGGGAGAGAATGGATGTGCGTATATGTATGGCAGAGTCCCTTCACTGTTCTCCTGAAGCTATCAGAACATTGTCAATTGGCTATGCTGCTGCTGCTGCTGCTGCTGCTAAGTCGCTTCAGTCGTGTCCGACTCTGTGCGACCCCATAGACGGTAGCCCACCAGGCTCCCCTGTCCCTGGGATTCTCCAGGCAAGAACACNAGGATGACTTCTAGAACGAATTTTGATAGATATGCCTTTACTTGAGCTAAAATATCTAAGTCTAAAGATGGCATCTAGAAAGAAGATTATCAGTGCTGTTCTTCCTCCTTGCCCTCCAGGTGGGGCAAGACTTCCATGGTGACATCTGCAGGTCTCTATAGGGAGTGCTCCTGCCTTGCTAGGGGCCGCCAAGGCCAGCCACGCTGTGGAGCACAGTCTTTTCTTCAGCTGGACAAGCATCTCAGCAAATCCAGAGTGAGTCCAGGCTTGAGACAAGACCAGTGTTATCTTCTTTTTGGCAGTTCTCAGTCCACTCTGAGGAGTAAGAGATACTCTTACTGTCTGTCATTTGTTGGGAAGCAATTATAGGGATAATAGCAACAATAACAGTGGTAGTAGTAGAAATAGCAATCATGGGGTTGGGACAGGAGCGATGCTGGCCTTCCATTTCCACAGAACATTAGATGATACTGCAGGTCTTTCTTCCCAACTCACATTCAGTTCCTAGGGAAACAAGAGAGTCTTATCTGAGTGGAGAGTTCAGAAAAAGGAGTTGAGTAGGTATGACTGGGAAACATGTGGGCTGTCTTTTTCAGAGCCAGCCTAGTCAGGAAATGAATACAGTCTGGTTCCCTCTCTGCTGTGTGGGAGAAGACTGCCCTTTTGGGGGGAGCCTTTGGTTGGTTGTTCAGAGTTCCAAATGAGAATAAAAATAATTCAAGAACAAAAAATGTCGTCACACTCTCTTAGCTGTGGCTCTAAAGGCATGTTTTCCAATCCGTTTATCAGTAATATTTAGATATCCATCTGAACCTGTGTGTGTGCTTACTCACTCAGTTTTGTCCAACTCTGCAACCTGATGAAGTATACCTCACCAGGCTTCTCTGGTGGGGGTTCTCCAGGCAAGAATACTGGAATGGACTGCCCTGCCCTCCTCCAGGGGATCTTTCCAACCCAGGGATCGAACCCAGGCCCCCCACATTGCAGGCATATCCTTTACCATCTGATCCTGTGCCTACCTTTTAACTGATTCTGGCCTAAGAAAAGGAACAAGGATATTATTTATGGGCATTGATAAACTTACCAGTGACAGCCTCCACAAATAATATTTATAGGCCATTCACTATGTTCTGGATACCAAACTGAATACTCAGTATTCAGCTTAATGGCTAATCAGTCACTCAGACTCTGGAAACAGAAAAGCTGGGTTCAAATCTCAGATAGCATATGTTCGATAATTTGGAAATATTANAGCCTCCACAAATAATATTTATAGGCCATTCACTATGTTCTGGATACCAAACTGAATACTCAGTATTCAGCTTAATGGCTAATCAGTCACTCAGACTCTGGAAACAGAAAAGCTGGGTTCAAATCTCAGATAGCATATGTTCGATAATTTGGAAATATTATGTAAACTCTTTGATCCTCACTTTTCTCATCTAAATTGTAGGCGTTAAACCAGCTCTCACTTCGTAGGATTATTGTCAAAATTCAATGGAACATGTTATAAGATTAGAAAACAGTCCAGCACATAATACATGCCTAATTAACTAGCATTTTTTACTACAACCCAGTAAGGTAGATATTTAATTTGTGTTGATGTTATAGATGCAGGAACAGAGACTCAGAAAAGTTAAATATGTTTCTCAGGAAGTGCTCACAGTTGGCAAATGGAAGACATGGGATTTGAGGCCAGGTCTAGCTAACTGTTGTGCTTCGTTTCCAACCTCTGCATTTTGTTCCCGGAGGGGTATTTGTTAAGATAGAACTCTACGAATTAAAAGAAATGGGAAGAGAAAAATAAGATCCCTTCCTCTATCTTATTTTTTTCATAAAATTTTCCATGAATGTCCACTGGTTCATATTGCAGAAATCTTCTTTGCATAATCTTTAATAAACATTGTCCTTTCTGAAAAAAAAGAAATCTTATCCTTTCTTAGTATCTGTGTATAATCAAATATCCACAAACACGTTTTAGGAATTGCTCATTTTAAGACTGCTGTTAAAGTTGTATCTTACCTGATATTCAGATTGTAAAAAGTTTCCATTCTTAAAACAAAAATCCTTAGCCCTCCCATCTTCCACCAATTTGACAAGAATCTCAGGTATGTTCAAAAAGCATTATTTATGGCTGGGAAAGTACAGGTGTGGCATTGCTATTTTTTTTTTTTTAAACAGCAGAAACAACAATCTGCCAAGTAATTTAATATAAGTCTTGGTAAGTTTACTTATTGCATTTTCTCTGTATACTCAAAGCTCTCATTTGGGTCAGATTTCTTAGAAATCAGTATATTTTTCTATTCAGCCTTACTTTTTGGTCGAACATTGTTTCCAGTTTAACAGTATGTTCTAAGGCCAAAATAGTTTTAAATGAAGGGAAATGGCATAGGATTATAGAAAATAGTCTTACCACAGAGGTAATTCTCCTACTACATACTCACTGTGTCCAGTCCTAATTCACAATGAATGGATTGGTCTAATTTACTTTCTTTCAAACTACTGAACTATAGAGGCAAGAAAGAGAATTCTTGAAGGTTGAAAGAAAGGCAGCAATTTTGTCATCTAGCAGTCAGAAAAAGAATCTAGGTGAGGTCAAAAGAAAACATAGGTCTACCTGAATGTGAAGATGAATCTGAAGGACCACAGGGAACCATGTGTAGACAATATGGTCAACTCAATTTAAAAAGTAGAGCTAACTCACCAGCAGCCCAGCTGTCTGATCTAGTTGCTTGACACATCTCTGAGGAAACCTTAACAAATTGCACATGAATCACTTTAGATCCGGTGGTTTTTTGTTTTTGTTTTGCCAGTTTATATACCTGTACATGTGAGAAACTCCACTTATCCTATGACAGTTTTGATAGTTTCTACACAGTCCTTTCCAAGACACAGAAGAATGGGGAGAACAAAGTTNTTGCTTGACACATCTCTGAGGAAACCTTAACAAATTGCACATGAATCACTTTAGATCCGGTGGTTTTTTGTTTTTGTTTTGCCAGTTTATATACCTGTACATGTGAGAAACTCCACTTATCCTATGACAGTTTTGATAGTTTCTACACAGTCCTTTCCAAGACACAGAAGAATGGGGAGAACAAAGTTGCTTAGCTAAGGAAGAGTTTGACAGAAAGCAGCAGCTCTCCTAACTCCTATGCCAGTCTTCACTCACAGGAAGGCTTGAGCCTCTGACTCTGAAGCTGAAAGTAAAAGGTCGTCACCAAAATTAGACAGGTGGCTTGTCCAAGCTTATTAAATACGTCTGTTTCTGACAGTAATTGTTTCTATTATTTATCCTTACCTGAATGATAAGGACTTCTTAATTAGTGCCTGAGAAAGTAAATGAGGATTTAATTGACAGAAACCATGTGCATGCTTTTGCTATAATGAAGTCAGTCATGTAATGACGCGTAAGCCAGTTTATTACTCTAGCCAAACACAGACTACTAAATTGCTACAATAGACTACAATAGACACTTTCTGAATTTCATCCCTCATCATTATAAACAATGTGGCAGGGCATACAGTATGTGAAATGTCCTTGATGCATTCTTAATTTCAGCTTGTACATTCTTTTAATACAATTTTCTACAAGGATAACACTGAAAAAGCTCAATGAGTAAGGTGAGGTTGACATTCCTGCTTCTAAAACGACTGTGGTTCAAACTTGAGGAAATATAGCAGGCAAGCCAAATCATTCTGCAAAGTTTTGAAAGACTAAGCCATGTTTATGAGGAAAGCAAGCAAGGGAAAATTGAATAAGGCCAAAAAAGAAGCCATAGGAGAAAGAGAAATATTTAAAGAAAAAGACTAACTTTGAGGTGTTTTTTTGTTTTTGTTTTTGTTTTCGTTCTATGGGCTTTCCCTTCTCTGACAGAATTCTCTACTCTCAACCTTCTTAACAGAAGGCAGATTATCTCTGATAGATTATTGGAAGCTCTGATTCTATAGCCCTCTGCCCTCTAAGACTTGTAATAGGCATGCTACTGCTGCTGCTAAGTCGCTTCAGTCGTGTCTGACTCTCTGCAACCCCATTGACAGAAGCCCACCAGGCTCCCCCGTCCCTGGGATTCTCCAGACAAGAACAATGGAGTGTGTTGCCATTTCCTTCTCCAAAGCATGAAAGTGAAAGGGAAGTCGCTCAGTCATGTCCGACTCTTTGCGACTCCATGGACTGCAGCCTACCAGGCTCCTCCGTCCATGGGATTTTCTAGGCAAGAGTACTGGAGTGGGGTGCCATTGCCTTCTCCATAATAGGCATAACAAACATAAATATTTGTCTTTATCTTCATGATTTATTTCTAAGCCTCAGTGGGCATCTCCTCTTGGGCACACCAGCATATGTTTCTAGCTCTCTGTTCCATCTACTGATTGTATGTTTATCCTATTCTCTCATCTATCTGATAACACAAAATGCCATTTTAAATTCTATTATTTTCATGAATAGTTTCTCATTGATGGGACAGTATGACTTCTATCCAAATTTATTACTGACTCTTTATCATGAATTGAGTTTAAAATTCTGTTGTATCAGCACATATACAAGGCATGTATTAGCTGAGCACATAAAAAGCCTATTAAAAAGGCGTAGGTTGATTGCGTGATAAGTGTTCAAAACCCTGAAGGTAAGTGATCCACAACTTGTCTGCTTTTCAGTGAGCTGATATTTCTCTCATTCTAAGTGTTGCTAATGTGAACCAACCAGTTCATCCTAAAGGCGATCAGTCCTGGGTGTTGACTGGAAGGACTGATGTCGAGGCTGCAACTCCAGTACTTTGGTTACCTGATGTGAAGAGCTGACTCATTTGAAAAGACCCTGATGCTGGGAAAGGTTTAGGGCAGGAGGCAGGAGGAGAAGGGGACGACAGAGGATGAGACGGTTGGATGGCATCACTGATTCAGTGGACATGAGTTTGAGAGAACTGCAGGAGTTGGTGATGGACCAAGAGGCCTGGCTTGCTGCAGTTCATAGGGTGTCAAAGAGTCAGACACAACTGAGCAACTGAACTGAACTGAATGTGAAGAACAAAATATAGGATGCAACTGAAACCAAAAATATACAGACGCTTTTCCTAATATCATAGTTTTCATAATTTTAGTTCCAGAGGGTACTTTTAAAACTCCCACTGTTGGTGGGAATGCAGACTAGTGCAGCCACTATGGAAAACAGTGTGGAGATTCCTTAAAAAATCGCAAATGGAACTGCCATATGACCCAGCAATCCCGCTGCTGGGCATACACACCGAGGAAACCAGAATTGAAAGAGACACATGTACCCCAGCGTTCATAGCAGCACTGTTTATAATAGCCAGGACATGGAAACAACCTAGATGTCCATCAACAGATGAATGGATAAGAAAGNGCCAGTACCTATGCCATACCACCCTGAATGTGCACAGTCTTGTCTAAGTATACTTTGATAGTGCGTTCTTTTCTGATTATAAAATAAAGGTATTCAATTCCTTATCTGGAATTTCAAAAAAAGATTAAATGAATCATCATATGTGAAATCAATCGCTACAATCCTAAAAAAGTACTTAGTTGAGTTTGAATAAAAGTGAGTTCTCGTGGTTCTATTAATTTACTCAATAAATACTTTTGTGTGCTTACTTATTATTATTTTAGGATTCATCTCCTTTGACTCTGTTGTGTAAAACACACTTGGGGAAATATAGGTTCTGCTCTGTCATTTAATGACCTGACCATTCTTTAAGTTCCTCACTTGCAAGGTGGAGATTTCTAATGCCTACTTCAAAGAGTAGTTGTAAAAATTAAATGATGCAATGCATTAAAGTATGGAGAGTGGTGCACATAATCAGTGATCAGCCATCTTGAGAGTGTTGGTGGTGAGGAGTCAGATTTCCCACCCCAGTGCCTTACACAGAGCTGAAGCCATTCATCATCAGTTTACTCCCCTTTTGCTTTTTCTCATCACTCATAATCAAAAGTACATTACTTACCTGACCAGTCACTGCATGAGTGCAGGACCCACCAGAAAACCTAAATGACAAGATGAGAATTAATCAGCTAAAAAATTTCCACCCACCACTCCTTCACCATAGACAAAACATAACAAACAATAAACCCTCATGTTTCTTACTGAAAACAATCCATTCCTTAATAATGCAAATATGAAAAATAATGAAATATAAAGAGACTATGATGAAATGTGCCTTGACTCCCAGAAAACCCCAAACAGAAACTTCACTAAAGAAATAAAGCAATTATTTTTTTTAAAAATAGCTACTCTTCCCACTAAACAAGAAAGGAATTTTAAAAGCCTATACTTCCAATAAAGCGCTTTTCTCTCCAAGGGAGCTGTGAGATTTATAATTATACAATCATGATTTTTTTAAAGATACAATCAATTAATTCTAAGTTAATAATGTTCAAACCCATTAATTTTAAAATGATGAATTTTATAGTGTTGTGTCTCATTCATAATGGCTACATATTTGCCAACTATTATTTTATATGCTAACACTGTAGTCATTGATATTTAAAGAGCCATGACTATATCATCAAATAAAGCACATATTTGCTCAATTATCTAGTAAGCTTGAGAGCACAATGACATTCAATCTTAAATCATTAAAGCAAAAGAACAATAAAGTGATTCTAGCTTTCAAATGTCTTTAAAGCTTGGGGTTAGGCATCTTCATGGGAAAAAACAAAGCCCCAATTTATTTATGGAAATATTGCCCCTGAAAAGGTCAAGGGTGAATCCCTGAGGAATCACTTGCTCAGCTAGTCTAATAAATTGTTTTCAACCTTTTACTTTTTTTGTTCTGATCCACAATGGTTCCGGTTCATAGGACAAAAAGGCACTAAGGAGGACTGTCTCTATAGCTTTAACAGAGGAGAGACAGATAACTGAATGGGCAGGAGAGACATAATAAGCATTAGCCAGACTCCTTTGTGGAAGAAGGCAATGGCAACCCACTCCAGTACTCTTGCCTGGAAAATCCCATGGACGGAGGAGCCTGGTGGGCTGCTGTCTCTGGGGTCACACAGAGTCGGACACAACTGAGGCGACTTAGCAGCAGCAGCAGCAGCAGCAGAAGACTCCTTTGTCGGAGAAGGCAATGCATCCCACTCCAGTACTCTTGCCTGGAAACTCCCATGGATGGAGGAGCCTGGTAGGCTGCAGTCTATGGGGTCGCTAGGAGTCAGACACTACTCAGCAACTTCACTTTCACTTTTCACTTTCATGCATTGGACAAGGAAATGGCAGCCCACTCCAGTGTTCTTGCCTGGAGAATCCCAGGGACAGGGGAGCCTGGTGGGCTGCCCTCTATGGAGTCGCGAAGAGTCGGAGACGACTGAAGTGACTTGGCAGCAGCAGCAGCACACTCCTTTGTAAGCTGTTACAGTATCAAGAAATCTTAGGAGAGAAAGAGATGCAGTTTTTCGCCAGCAAAAATCTCTGGTTTGCCTTAATAGAGGTGGTCTCACTTGCTCTCCTGACATTTTGGCATTTGGATTTGCTCATACAACAGGAGTATGATTGCCAGTTGTGTGAAAAATGCATTTGGAATAATTGCAGAGTGTGAAAGCAGTTTCAGGATTTCAAGACTGCTAACAACCTAAGGTGGAAGTACTCAATTCTTTCATCTAAGAGATCGATATACAAGATGCTGCCAGGTAGTTGTCATCTTTGATTAAATAGTGGCTAAATAATAACATTTTTATTTTATGAATTTGACTTCTATATTAAAACTTCTTCCCAATGTTACAGAAGAATTTTGAAGCATGTTGTGAATTCAATTATTCAGGAAGAGTTTGAGTGATTATTAATATCTCACAGATAAATAAGCAAGTTTAGATATGGAAAAGTTACATAAACAAAAGCACAATATATTCTAAAATTCTAATGTGAATTTAGAATATTCAGTCCTAACTTCTTTTACTTGAGAGCAATAGATTTGTTCATAGCATCTAAACTATTAGGAATTAAGATTAGGTTTAAGGGGGTAAACCACTTTCAATATTATCCTTCAGTTCTAGTAAGTAGAGAATACTACTTCTACTACTTCCCTAATAGTTCAGATGGTAAAGTATCTGCCAGCAGTGCAGGAAACTCAGGTTCAATCCCTGGATCGGGAAGATGCCCTGAAGAAGGGAACAGCAAACCACTCCAGTATTCTTGCCTGGAAAATTTCATGGACAGAGGAGCCTAGCGGCCTACAGTTCATGGGGTCTCAAAGAGTTGGACACAACAGAGTGACTAACACTTTCACTTCTAGTAATGTCCTTTAATCTACAATAATTATAGATAGAAGGGAGGACAAAAAGGAAAAGGTGCTGAAAGGTCCATTCAGCTTTGGAAGCCATTGACTGTGCAAGCAACATCAGTGTGAGTGAAGGCTGGCAGAGTCACAGGAGGAAGTCACATGACAGGCTCAAGGCAAGCAGACCTCAGGATGGAGTCAAAAGATCTTAGCACCGTTGAGTCATTGAACATGGTCCAGTACCCTGAAGAGCATCAGGAGAAGATGAAATATGATCCTCAAAGCTAAAATCATTTCTGTTAAGTGGAAAAGACCTACTTTTTTGTGGAATAGAAAAAAATAATCTTTACCCTTCTAGAGTTTTCTAAACAGGCCTAAAGAAGAAGTTTATATTTCTTATCACTTGGGGCTTTGCAGCTTATCTTTGTTCATAGAAGTTCTGGTGTACAGTTTAGGGAAAGGAGGTCATCTTCCTCTTCACTCTAAGGTTGATGTTCTAAAAATATTTCTTGTCTTCACCTTAAGGTTGATATTTTAGGAATATTTCTCCTCAGTCCATGGGCAGAGTTAGTTCACGGTCAAAATCTTAATTATTCTACCTAAACAAGCTTGGTAGAATGCCACAAAATAGCAGACCTTTCTATAGTATAATACGAGGTTAAATGTCATGAGGCAACTGCTAAGAAATTTCATTCCATAATACTAATTAATCAATCTCCTCCCCTTTTTTGAGCTACCAAAATCAAAAGTAATTACCTCAAACACTCTCTACTGAAAAACAAGGAGTTTCATTATTTTAAATTCAACAAGGTACTAAAACAAAGGAAATAATATATGAAAAAGCAAAGATAAGCATTGGTTTATAGTTGTGTCATGAAATTACAAAGGGGAAAACTGGCATTTTCTCTTCCTACCACTCCATCTCATAGTCAAAGTCTAGCTTCTGAGCTTAAGGGTGGAGTCAAGATGCTTTGCTGACATCTAAAAACCTGACTCTAGAAACTTCCATAATTTATTTGATTGGATCAGTGTTTTAATTTTTATGGGATATAAAATATTTACTTATAGGTAAAATTTTATTTTACCTTCAACTCCCTGGGCCAAATTTTTACTATTCGCTCTAAGCATGTGTTACTATTTTTCTTAATGTTACCAAGTAATGGAATTGTGAAGTCAGATACTGGTTGGATCACAGGCAGTAGGGATTGGCTGCTGTCACCATGTGCAATATCAGCTGATGTCAGGGACCAACCAATGTAGATAGACAAAATGACCAAACGTAGAATGGCTTCGTATGAGCAAAAAATCCTTTTTGCTGAGACATTTACATTGAAAACCAGACCATTTATTTTCTGGTGGATATATCTCACTAGCCACTTAGAATCAGCAGGTGAGAAGATGTTTCTGTAGATGTATGGGCTAATTGTTTAGAGATCATCTAAAGCTGTGATTACCAAATTTAAATGATTATCAGAATTCTAGTTGCTCAGTCATCTGTAGTATGAATTACCAGTGTTTCACATGACATGTCCCTTTGATAATCTGATCACATATAATTAATCTGGATAGATATAAAATGCATATAAAATATTATTTATATATATTTCAAATATTATATGGAGAAGGCAATGGCAGCCCACCCCAGTACTCTTGCCTGGAAAATCCCATGGACAGAGGAGCCTGATAGGCTGCAGTCCATGAGGTTACCAAGAGTCAGACAGGACTGAACAACTACACTTTCATTTTTCACTTTCATGCATTGGAGAAGGAAATGGCAAGCCACTCCAGTACTCTTGCCTGGAGACTCCCAGGGACAGAAAAGCCTGGTAGACTGCCGTCTGTGGGGTCACACAGAGTCAGACACAACTGAAGCGACTTAGCAGCAGCAGCAGCAAATATTATATATATCAAACAACCCAATTAAAAGATGGAAATGGGTAAAGGACCTGAATAAACATTTTTCCAGAGGAATACAAATGGACGACAGGTATATGAAAAAGTACTGCTGCTAAGTCACTTCAGTCATGTCTCACTCTGTGTGATCCCACAGATGGCAGCCCACCAGGCTCCCCTGTCCCTGGGATTCTTCAGGGAAGAACACTGGAGTGGCTTGCCATTTCCTTCTCCAATGCAGGAAAGTGAAAAGTGAGAGTGAAGTTGCTCAGTCGTGTCCGACTCTTAGCAACCCCATGGACTACAGCCTACCAGGTTCCTCCATCCATGGGATTTTCCAGGCAAGAGTACTGGAGTAGTGAAAAAGTACTGGAATATGCTAAAATTTGATTTCACTTATGCACACACAAAATAATTACTATGTTAGGAGATATGTTAATTAGATTGACTGTAACTCTAGTAATCACTCTGTTTATGTATATCAGATTGTCATGTTGTAAGATCCAAAATACAGACAACTTTTATTTTAAAAAATTTAGAAAGGGCTCTCACTAGAAGCAATCACTTTACTTTTTGTTCTCTTCTTCCTCCTTTCACTATCTAAAGATCATAGTCCCTTGTTCTGAATATTGTATATGTCCTTTGGCACAAAACGTATAAGAAGTTCCTAGCCCCAGCTACTATCAAGCTCTTTTGTTGTGCAAGGTCCTTACTTGACCTTCTTATAATTTATAATTAATCATTTTATAACTTGTATTTCTGACCCATTATTCCTCATTTTGCTTGCCTGGGATTTAGATCCCTACTGTCATAGGTTACTTCTTGATAATTTGTTTGAATTTTTCAATCTAGCTCTTAGCTTTGCTTTTACCTTGAAGGAAATTCAAGATTTACTTACTAGATGAAGGATTGGAAAAAGGAAGTTTATCAAACAACACCTGCCTGTTATCTGTTTCCACTAGGTTTCCGCGCACTTTCGGCAAAACTCAAACTTTGAATGGAGATTTTAAATAGACTGGGAGACTATGAGCTTAGATTTTACTATGTTTCAGCTGAACCTTGGAATTTGAAGATAAAAGTGAAAGTGAAAGTGAAGTCGCTCAGTCGTGTCCGACTCTTTGCAACTGTGGACTGTAGCCCACCGAGTTCCTCTGTCCATGGGATTCTCCAGGCAAGAGTACTGGAGTGGGTTGTCATTTCCTTCTCTTGAAGATAATAAGAGATCAACAAATTCTTAAGATAGCCTATAGCTTTTACATCTTCCTAGTAGCATAATATCTAGCCTATCAATCAGATGATATGAGCAAATGAGTGTTACTTCATTTTCTTTTGTCATAATTTTCTAAAACGCAATAGAAATTGAGAGTTATTTTTTTTAAATCATGCTGAAAATAACTCAAGTAGTCTTTAAAGTCTTTGTGCTTAAAAAGGAAGAAAATCTCATTAGAGTTTAGGTCAGAAGCTAAAGAACACTTGAAGAAAAATTAGAACAAAGCATTTTTTTCTTCCTCTTTAAACAAAATAATTGTTAAGCATACAGACACACACACAGATACACAAACTCACCTTTTCTTTCATAATAAGACAAACCTGGAGATTCTTCCATGTGACCGCTCTTCCACTTAACACCCACACTCTAGGGCCACCCTTTTCCAGTGGTTTCCACATACCATAGAACTTTCATACCACTATGAGCCAGAATCCTCATAAGTAGAGCTCTGACACCGGTTAGAACTCTCTGGGATTATAAAAGTGGTGTGTGAAAACTTTTGAAATGGTGTGTCCAAGTATGGTGTGTGCATGCCCAGTCATTCTGACAATTTTTGCAACCTGTGGACTGCAGCCCGCCAGGCTCGTCTGTCCATGGGATTTTCCAGGCAAGAATACTGAAATGGGTTGCCATTTCCTCTTCCAGGGGATCTTCCCAACCTAGGGATCGAATCTGCCTCTCCTTTGTCTCCTACATTGAAGTTGGGTATATCTGTATTTATATCCTAGAACCCAAAGCCATCAGATAGATGGATCCAGTTTAACTGTTATTATTTTCTGTCATCATCACTTGCTTCCTCACCCGTGTTCCTATTTGCTCCCTCAATGTCCTTTTGGCGTTTTATTAAGCTTCTGCTCCTTGTACATGGATTATTTTTGGCTTTCCTTCATCCGACTCTTTTCTTTCTTGATTGCACATTAAATGAAAACAAAATAAATGCAAATGATAAGTTATCATGTCACCTCATTTAACAAAACAGTACAAGGCAACAAAAGATATCCACTGGCACAAAGATGATTTTATAACTTTCTTTCAAACATGAAGTTCTGGGAATTGTATCTGGATTAAAGTCCAGAAGCATTGTCTACACCATAGATAAAAGCTACATATTCCTTTAAGTAAATGAGTTTTGGGGATGTTGTACAGGAACATGCTTTCACTTTTGAAATCAAATATTTCCTTCTCCAAAACACCTTCTTAATGTCTTCATTTCATTTTCAAAGAACATCCTTCTCCCAACTGCCCAGGATTAAAATTATAGACTCAGATTTGACTGCTAGTCCCTTGCTCCTTAATACATTGTCAAGTCTAATCAGGTCTACCTATATACTTTTCTGTATTTCCTCTTCCCTGTTTGTACTACCCTATTTCAGATCCCCAAGATCTATAGAATAATGTGTAAAAATCTAACTGACATATAGTATTCTTGTTCTTCCAGTCTTGCCTTTCCAATCTTATTTAGGGA
>SJYA01001584.1:274434-297926 GCA_006410615.1 Neotragus moschatus
CAGGCCACAGTGAAGATCCCACGTGTGCAGCAGCTAAGGCTTGACCCAGCCACATAGATAAATAAATCTATTTTTACTTAAATAAATCTACTTGTTTCTACTTTTGAAAAGTGAAGTGGGAATGACGTTATACACACACACAGGTACACACACAGAGATTCTCATGCAACTCTCCCTGCCTTTAAATCCAGCTATTTGTTTCTGTGATGGCCTCGGAAGGTGACTCTAATCTCTCTTCGCTTGGGTTTCTCCCTGCTTAGAGTGGAGACAGACAATAGTAGCAACTTCTTAAGGTTAAATGGGCACATTAGCAAGTTAATCTGAGTGAAGCTGCTGAAATAATTTCACAGAGCATGCACTCAGCATATGGTAACCATTAGTGTTAACATGTTCCCCCAAGTATGCAAAAACAAAGAAGGACTTTGTTTTCACCTCCCCCGCCACCCTAACAAATATAGCCAGAGAGGAGTTTTCTGGGAGAAACGGACTTCCTTTTGCAATGGGGGAAGTCACATTTCTGAACCTCTCTCTCCTTTTGTAAAAAGACAGGCTCATAATTTTATCCCCTGAGATTAAGAACAATAACACAAGTGAACAATGACTAGAACCACTCAGTGTATGCTGGTTTAATCGTTAAGTCACGTCCGACTCTTGTGACCCCATGGACTGCAGCCCGCCAGGCTCGTCTGTCCATGGGATTTTCCAGGCAAGAATACTGAAATGGGTTGCCATTTCCTCTTCCAGGGGATCTTCCCAACCTAGGGATCGAATCTGCCTCTCCTTTGTCTCCTGCATTGAAGTTGGGTATATCTGTATTTATATCCTAGAACCCAAAGCCATCAGATAGATGGATCCAGTTTAACTGTTATTATTTTCTGTCATCATCACTTGCTTCCTCACCCGTGTTCCTATTTGTTCCCTCAATGTCCTTTTGGCGTTTTATTAAGCTTCTGCTCCTTGTACATGGATTATTTTTGGCTTTCCTTCATCCGACTCTTTTCTTTCTTGATTGCACATTAAATGAAAACAAAATAAATGCAAATGGTAAGTTATCATGTCACCTCATTTAACAAAATAGTACAAGGCAACAAAAGATATCCACTGGCACAAAGATGATTTTATAACTTTCTTTCAAACATGAAGTTCTGGGAATTGTATCTGGATTAAAGTCCAGAAGCATTGTCTACACCATAGATAAAAGCTACATATTCCTTTAAGTAAATGAGTTTTGGGGATGTTGTACAGGAACATGCTTTCACTTTTGAAATCAAATATTTCCTTCTCCAAAACACCTTCTTAATGTCTTCATTTCATTTTCAAAGAACATCCTTCTCCCAACTGCCCAGGATTAAAATTATAGACTCAGATTTGACTGCTAGTCCCTTGCTCCTTAATACATTGTCAAGTCTAATCAGGTCTACCTATATACTTTTCTGTATTTCCTCTTCCCTGTTTGTACTACCCTATTTCAGATCCCCAAGATCTATAGAATAATGTGTAAAAATCTAACTGACATATAGTATTCTTGTTCTTCCAGTCTTGCCTTTCCAATCTTATTTAGGGATCAAATTTCTTTCCTCTGAGCTTTGGCTTTTGCTTCTGCCTGAATACCCACGTTTGTCTTTTCCATTTATCTAGCCTTCATTCATCCCTCAGATGACAGTATACAAATGCCTCTATGCTGGAAAGCCTTCTTTGATTTCCACAAATGAAATGACAGTCATCAGTCCCTCTTCTGAATTCCTCCATACTTAACTCAGTTCTCTCTCATCCTCCATTTCTCATTCTCTATCCCCTCTTCACCTATTATCTATTTTGTTTTGTTTTGCTTTGTTTTGTTTTTCTAGTAGATTATAACACCCTTGAAGGCAGAAACAATGATCCATTTGACTTCAATTTTTTCATCATCTTCTGAAACATAGATATTCAGTACATTTAGGTAAAAAGTACATAGCATTTTATTGCTAACACTTTAATGGATAAACTGATTACTGATTCTAAGTAAAGATAAATCCACATGGACAGGGAATTAATAACATATTCAGATAATGGAATTTTACCCTAGTTTACGTTATTGCCACTTACCTAGTCACCTTTGTCACAGATGCCCCAGTTCTACTCTCAATGGGTCAGAAAGATGTAAAATCCCGCTTTTGAAAAGGGATGTTAAAAAGGGTTAGGAGTGACATTCAAATAGGGTAAAATAATTAGCAAAATGGCTTATTTCTTGTTTCAAAAGTCTAGTCAATAGGATAGCCTCATTAATGTTAAGTTAACCTGAAACTTCTTTTTCAAGTGCAAAGTTATTCACTGTAGACCTTCAAAATCATCATTCGAGTAGTCTGTTCACACACCTGGTTCATACTTGATACCACTTTCTTACTCCCTCAGAAATGACCCACCAACCTAGTAGTGAATTAGTAAACCAAAAGTTTCTTATAACAGATTTTTCATTCATTTGCAAGTTCACTGAAAACTGAAAAATCAATTACAGGAAAAGTATTTAAACCAAAATTGAGAGGAAAGGGAAGAATACAAGATGGTACACTTTCGATTAAATATAACATAAAAGCAGGACAGATTTTTAAAAATAAANCTTATAACAGATTTTTCATTCATTTGCAAGTTCACTGAAAACTGAAAAATCAATTACAGAAAAAGTATTTAAACCAAAATTGAGAGGAAAGGGAAGAATACAAGATGGTACACTTTCGATTAAATATAACATAAAAGCAGGACAGATTTTTAAAAATAAATTCTCCTCACTTGGCAAGAGCTGATCCTCTGGTAGCACTGCATTCTCAACCAGAGAACTGCCAGTGGCTATTTGAAGAAGAAAAATAGGAAAAGGAGTTTTTAACAGGAAAAAAATAATATTTGTCAAAGACAGTTTATTAAAGAATATCATTTCCAGATGACTCCCTGGTACAGAGTAATAAAAATGATTTTAAAAATTAAATAGAAGCCTTGCAGACAAATATAAGACTTTTCTGTGAAGCCAAACTATCCAAAACCCAGAGTTCACCTTCAGTCAAGGATATGAGCTAGAGGAAAATAAAAACCACTGAGAGAACATCAAAGCCCAAGGGTAAACCCTGAAAGTTTAACTGGAAGTTTGTTTACTGTATTAATGAATCGGTTTTTCCAGTAGTCATGTATGGGTGTGAGAGTTGGACTGTAAAGAAGGCTGAGTGCCGAAGAACTGATGCTTTTGAACTGTGGTGTTGGACAAGACACCACAGAGAGTCCCTTGGACTGCAAGGAGATCCAACCAGTCCATTCTGAAGGAGATCAGCCCTGGGATTTCTTTGGAAGGAATGATGCTAAAGCTGAAGCTCCAGTACTTTGGCCACCTCATGCGAAGAGTTGACTCATTGGAAAAGACTCTGACGCTGGGAGGGATTGGGGGCGAGAGGAGAAGGGTATGACCGAGGATGAGATGGCTGGATGGCATCACTGACTCGATGGGTGTGAGTCTGAGTGAACTCCAGGAGTTGGTGATGGACAGGGAGGCCTGGCGTGCTGCGATTCATGGGGTCGCAAAGAGTCGGACACAACTGAGCAACTGAACTGAACTAAATTGAATAATCTCTGAGTCTTGCTTATATACATACACCTCTGTGTTGGCAATCTGCACCAGAACTTTCAAGTCAGAGAAAACAATAAACTTTGAAAACATTTTTATTTTCTTGAAACCCAAACAGTCACAAAGAGACAAGAATGACAAAAAGAGACTATAAAGTCTAGTAGGAACCCAAATGCTTTTTTGCAAATTGCATAATGGCTTTCTTGCAAAAGAGA
Organism: Neotragus moschatus; assembly: GCA_006410615.1. Lineage (NCBI taxonomy): Eukaryota > Metazoa > Chordata > Mammalia > Artiodactyla > Bovidae > Neotragus > Neotragus moschatus. The sequence continues at coordinate 278,236 of SJYA01001584.1, forward strand.
GAAACAAGAAAGTGCAAAGTAATAGGTTAACATCTGCTGCAAGAACTGAGAGAACTTAAGGTCAAATAAACCTAACCCATGTAGATGGACAAAACTGTGCCCCAAACCCTCCTGTTCATATGTTGAAGCCCTAACCCCCAACAGGACTGTATTTGGAGATAAGGTCTGTGATGAAGTGATAAAGAATAAATGAGTTCTTTAAATGTGGGGCCCTTATCCAATAGGATTGGTGGCCTTATAAAAAGATATTCTCCCTCTTTCTGTCTCTCTCCTGATTCCCACTCACTCTCTCCCCACCTCCCTTCCTCTTTCTCTTCCACTATGTGAGGACACCAGGAAAAGGTGGCCATCTACAAGCCAGAAAGAAAGTTCGCACTAAATTGTCCAGCACCCTGATCTTGGACATCCTAGCCTTCAGATCAATGAGAAATCCATTTCCATTGTTTATTCCATAGAGTCGATTGTACTTTGCTATGGCATTCTGACCTGACCAATGCATCTGGATAAATTAACTAGCTTCCAGCCTTNAGGACACCAGGAAAAGGTGGCCATCTACAAGCCAGAAAGAAAGTTCGCACTAAATTGTCCAGCACCCTGATCTTGGACATCCTAGCCTTCAGATCAATGAGAAATCCATTTCCATTGTTTATTCCATAGAGTCAATTGTACTTTGCTATGGCATTCTGACCTGACCAATGCATCTGGATAAATTAACTAGCTTCCAGCCTTAAGAAGGGAGGAATGAGAGATTCTTCCATCCATTTTTCAATAAATAAACCTTTGTAAAACCTATATATTAGTCACCCTGCTAGGTGCTAGGGTTTCAATGATAGACCAAAAAACTAGGTACTCTATCTTTGGAATGCCAGAGCCTATTTGGAGAAAACGATATTATTTTAAAAATCACAAAAAGATGTACTTACCAATGATGATATATCCTTTGAAGAAAACCTGAGAGGAGCTATGAGCAGGGGAAGCACTGGGTCCTAATCCAGTCTGAGTGGCCAGAGAAGGTTTCTCTAAAGAAATGACATTTGAGCCAAGGGGAAAACAATATGAGTTGATGTGGCTGAAGAAAGACAGAAAGGCAAGGGTTGGCTGGAGCAAAGGGAGAGCTGGCTAAGCTAAGGAAATGGCCAATGCTAAGGCTCATCAAGGGAGCAAGCAATGCACTTGAGGCCATTCTGTCACTACTCATCTTCTTGGATTTTATAACGGAGTATTGTGAATCAATATTTATAAGCCTTAAAAACAGTTTTACAAAGAGCTGAGAAAAGAATAAAACAGGAAAGGCAAAAGAGAAAAGGAAAGATATCCATTTGAATGCAGAGTTCCAAAGAATAGCAAGGAGAGATAAGAAAGCTTTCCTCAGTGACCAGTGGACCAGTGCAAAGAAATAGAGAAAAACAATAGAATGGGAAAGTCTAGAGATCTCAACATAATTGGAGATATCAAGGGAACATTTCATGCAAAGATGGGCACAATAAAGAACAGAAGTGGTATGGACCTAATGGAAGCAGAAGATATTAAGAAGAGGTGGCAGGAATACACAGAAGAACTGTACAAACAAGATCTTCGTGACCAAGATAATCATGATGGTATGATCACTCACCTTGAGCCAGACATCCTGGAATGTGAAGTCAAATGGGCCTTAGAAAGCATCACTACGAACAAAGCTAGTGGAGGTGATGGAATTCCAGTCAAGTTATTCCAAATCCTGAAAGATGATGCTGTGGAAGTGCTGCACTCAATATACAAGCAAATTTGGAAAACTCAGCTGTGGCTACAGGACTGGAAAAGGTCTGTTTTCATTCCAATTTCAAAGAAAGGCAATGCCAGAGAATGTTCCAACTAGCACACATTTGCACTCATCTCACATGCTAGCAAAGTAATGCTCAAAATTATCCAACCCAGCCTTCAACAGTACATGAACCATAAACTTCCAGATGTTCAAGCTGGATTTATAAAAGGCAGAGGAACTATGCATCAGATTGCCGACATCCATTGGATCATCAAAAAGCAAGAGAGTTCCAGAAAAACGTCTATNGCAAAGTAATGCTCAAAATTATCCAACCCAGCCTTCAACAGTACATGAACCATAAACTTCCAGATGTTCAAGCTGGATTTATAAAAGGCAGAGGAACTATGCATCAGATTGCCGACATCCATTGGATCATCAAAAAGCAAGAGAGTTCCAGAAAAACGTCTATTTCTGCTTTATTGACTATACCAAAGCCTTTGACTGTGTGGATCACAGAAAACTGTGGAAAATTCTTAAAGAGATGGGAATACCAGACCACCTTACCTGCCTCCTGAGAAATCTATGTGCAAGTCAAGAAGCAACAGTTAGAATTGAACATGGAATAATAAACTGATTCTAAAACAGGAAAGGAGTACATCAAGGCTATATATTGTCATCCTGTTTATTTAACTTCTGTGCAGAGTACATCATGAGAGATTCTGAGCTGGATGAAGAACAAGCTGGAATCAAGATTACTGGGAGAAAACTCAATAACCTCAGATATGCAGCTGACACAACCCTTAAGGAAGAAAGCAAAGAAGAACTAAAGAGCCTCTTGATGAAAATGAAAGAGGAGAGTGAAAATCTGGCTTAAATCTCAACATTCAGAAAATTACAATCACGGCATCTAGCCCATCACTTCATGGCAAATAGATGGGGAAACAATGGAAACAGTGATATACTTTATTATTTTGGGCTCCAAAATCACTGCAGATGGTGACTGCAGCCATGAAATTAAAAGACGCTTGCTCCTGGGAAGAAAAGCTTTGACCAATCTAGACAGTGTATTAAAAAGCAGAGACATTACTTTGCCAACAAAGATCCATTTAGTCAAAGCTATGGATTTTTCAGTAGTCATGTATGGATGCGAGAGTTGGATTATAAAGAAAGCTGAGTGCTGTAGAATTGATGCTTTTGAACTGTGGTGTTGGAGAAAATTCTTGAGAGTCCTTTGGACTGCAAGGAGATTCAACCAGTCCATCCTAAAGCAAATCAGTCCTGAATGAATATTCATTGAAAGGACTGATGCTGAAGCCAAAACTCTAATACTTTGGCCATCTGATACAAAGAGCTGACTCATTTGAAAAGACCCTGATGCTGGGAAAGATTGAAGGCAGAAGGAGAAGGTGAGGANCATCCTAAAGCAAATCAGTCCTGAATGAATATTCATTGAAAGGACTGATGCTGAAGCCAAAACTCTAATACTTTGGCCATCTGATACAAAGAGCTGACTCATTTGAAAAGACCCTGATGCTGGGAAAGATTGAAGGCAGAAGGAGAAGGTGAGGACAGAGGATGAGATGGTTGGATGGCATCACTGACTCGATGGACATGAGTTTGAGTAAGCTCCAGGAGTTGTGATGGACAGGGAAGCCTGGCGTGCTGCCACCATTCAATCTCAAAGAGTCACACATGACTGAGTGACTGAACTGAATTGAAATGTAAATCAAAGCATATGAAATAGCTTCTGATAAAGTAAAAATACTTCCTGTTTCAGGGAAAACAAAGTTCCTTCTCTTCATGGGGAGGGAAATAAAAATGATCTTAAATTCATCAATGATATCCTGTGGACTGAAAGACAGGGTGACCTATGAGACAGTCAGTAGCAACCGAAAAGGAGCCAAGAGGAGACAAAAGCAAAGTGGATTCCATCAAGTTTCATTGCTCTATCTGAGCTTCTTAACCAAAGTTGCCTGTGCTGTTGCCATGGGAACAGATCTTAGGAGGAGAAATCAATTAAAAAATAAAAGTGAGAAAAATAATAATAAATGACTTGCCCCGGTGTCTGACCTATCTAGAACATGACTCAGTATAGCTGACGGAGGTGAGAGAAGAAATGAAGAGTCCTACCCAGAGAGGAATCTGCTTGGCCCGATGCTAGTAGGCCAGGCTATACAATTCAGTGTAACTACCAGGTTAATAAATGAATCCTTGGAGCCTTTTCCTCTCAGGGGCCAGTTGGCTGTGATTACGGGGAGTGGGGTGAAATCATACAATGGTTTCTGTGGTGGATAAGGGATATTTCACAAGGAAGAGGTGTCTGAAAAAGCAGTGATCCAAATCTAATAGTTTTACACAGACAGATGTGTGATCTTAAAGACCTTTCTATTCTGCCAAATAAAGATGAGAAATATAGCTCCAAACCATCATTCATTTATCTTGAGGTTTTATTTGTCTATTCAAGTCCAGATATATCAGTTAGGGATAACACTGAAATCTGGATCAGTCCTTTAAACCTTATGTAAGATAGTTTCTTAGGTTCTTTGCTAAGATTTTGATGGGAGTAGGATAATTTACAAGGCACGTGGCTAATGAGGTTTTCAAGCATAAAGTAGGCTGAGGAAATGTAGATTGCCTTCATGTATTCAGTGATTTTGAATAGATACAGGTCTGATTCTATCCCCCAGTATCCTCAGCTTCATCTTCTCCCATTCCTAACCCTCCTGATGTATTCTTTAAAATCATTTGCAAAGCAGTTTCTGTAGCGGATGCTTTGTTCACAGACCTACTTTAGAATATTAGTTTACTTTTTCTCGTGATCAGAACTATAGTTCTTTTTTTTTTTTTTTAAGTGAAAACAGTCCTTATTGGAGTCTCTAATGCCTCTGCATCTGAAGCATCCAAATAAACAAGTGGTCTGGGGGACACATGAAGTTTCCACAATTTTATTTGTAGTTTATTTATTAAGAGCAAAAAATAGAAGTAAAATAGGGCCCTGTCTGAAAATGGACACCCAAGAATGCCAAGAGACTGAGAGCATGTTCAGTAAGGCAGAGTAGCTGCCGTGCATGGCAAATCCATTCCACGGCCCACTCGTTTCTGTCTGCAGTTAACAGATTGAAAAAAATGAATGTTGTCTCAACCCAGTGACCAAAAGATATTCACAAAGGCCCCTGGATTAGCATCAGTGTATTTTGTACTTGAAAAATAGACCACTAAGCTAAGGAAAATCAGCAAATGGAATGACATGGCAAACATGGACAGAAAGTGAGAATTTAATATATTTTGGCCCTGATTTCTTATTAACACTAAAATAATTCACTTCTTGTGAAAAGTCCTTGGCAGCCTCCTAATAAGGATTAAGGAGAATCACCTGGTCATTTCTATTAGATCAGCCCAGATGCCACNTCAGCAAATGGAATGACATGGCAAACATGGACAGAAAGTGAGAATTTAATATATTTTGGCCCTGATTTCTTATTAACACTAAAATAATTCACTTCTTGTGAAAAGTCCTTGGCAGCCTCCTAATAAGGATTAAGAAGAATCACCTGGTCATTTCTATTAGATCAGCCCAGATGCCACTGCATTTGATACAGCTCTGATTCCCCCTGCCCTCCCTTCTCTCAGGCAAGAAAAAAAAATGTGTAAATTACAATCAAGCAGGCAACCAAGATTTCCTTGCCATATGGGTTGCTGAGCTTCTCCTATTACCCACTTAGAATATTATGAGGTTCATCCGTTAAAAGTGATATTTCATTAAGGCCTAGCTGATTCTTGTCATACTAGCTCTATCTGTGCCCTTTAGAAAAATCACTCTGACCTTCAGGGTTTTTACCTGAAAAATGTGGTAGATAATGTCTAAATGTCCGTAAGCTCTCTAATTATGTAAAGGAAACATATTTCAATCATAATCAAATACTGTGGTAAGTGGCAGGCAATATTTAGAGTTATTAGTGGACGTACTGCAAAAACCTTGTGAGAGGGCCATCTTGTTGTTGTTCAGAGTTTCAGATGTGTCCAATTCTTTGCTACCCCAAGGACTTCAGCACACCAGACTTCCCTGTCCTTCCCTATCTCCTAAAGTTTACTCAAACTCATGTCCATTGAGTCAGTGATGCCATCCAACCATCTCATCCTCTGCTACCCTCTGCTCCTTGTGCCTTGTCATCTTTATTTGACAGATGAGGACAGTGAGGTTCAGAGATACCAAGTTACTTATCCACAGTTGCACAGATGGTCAGAGGAATACTCAGGACACAATTACTTTTATCTATTTCCACAGTGTACATTCCTAAAGAATAGGGAGCTGCTTAATGGAATTAGAGCTATACTATAAAGCCTAAATTTGGATTTAGGCATGCAGAGATGGTTAAAGGAATAGTTTCTGAGAGGTTAAACCATCTGCCTGCAATGCAGGAGACCTGGATTCGATCCCTGGGTCGGGAAGATCCCCTGGCGAAGGCAATGGCACCCCACTCCAGTATTCTTGCCTGGAGAATCCCATAGACGGAGGAGCCTGGTGGGCTACAGTCCACGGGGTCGCAAAGAGTTGGACACAACTGAGCGACTTCACTTTCACTTTCTTTCAAATGGTTAAAGGAACAGTTTCTAGTATTTCATCAACTTAATATAATTTAAAGTCAATTGGCTTTGGAAATAAGAATTCAATTCTGCATTCAATTTCAGTTTTACAACAATGCTTTCCAGGAAAGGAAAAAGACAAAAGAGAGAAAAATGTATTTCTTCTGCTTTCACAAACCAACAGCTAAAGTGGGAGATAAGAAACTAATGTACCAGGCATTGGATGAAGCATGGAAGTTTCTACAAAAGAAAATATTCAAACAGCTAATTTCTAGAGTTTAAACTTTAGAATTAAACATCATCTACTCACTTGCATTTGGGTCACGGAAAAGGAGGCGATGGTAGATAGACTGTGTTAAGAGTTTAGTTTGTGGTTACTCAAGCTTTTTCCATGTACTGTATGATTCTTACTATCAGAATCTACTCTGGGCCAAACTTTTAATCTTTTTTTTTTTTTTTAATATTTACCAGCATAGTGTCTCAAATGTTTTATTTATGTTGGCTTAGTTTTCTTTTTGTTGTTGTTTAAACAACAGTGAGCATTCACCTGTACTAACCCTAAAGAAGACAGTATTGGAAATTAATTTCTAAGAATCATATATTGAATCACTCTATGAATACCATTAACATTTTTAGTAGTCCTTTTTTTTTTTTTTCTTATCTTTGACTTCTCTGATTCTGAAAACACAAAGAGGGAAGAAAAAAAAAAAAGGAGAGTGAGGTACCAAGTGTGGACATTAAAAAGACTTTCTAGGAGAGAAAAGGATTTACCCAATAGAAATAGAATCATAGTTCACATGCCACCTTCTCCCTTCAAAGAGAGGAATAGAGCTTTATGGCTAGTAAACAACATGAAAACAATGAAATTCCCTTTATATTTCCTTTTTAAATAAATTAATTTGGGCAACAAAAGAAGATTTCATAGTAACCAGTTTAAAAGAAGACACATAAATCATATTCTATAACTGTGAATGTTCCAGTTCTGACTAAGACAAAATAAACATGTGCCCACCTGTCTTTTCCAGTGAATGCAACTATCTGTGGACTCTAAAATGCAAACGAGGAAGGAACATTGAGGAAGAAATTGAGAATACAAAGTACAGATAATCTGGCAGTGAATCTGTATTTCTCTTTTCCTCCTATATTTCTCAGCCTATATCCAAAGGCAGTACACATCCCAGAACTATGCAGAGTGAAGACAGAAGGACCTCCAAGCTAATCCCTTCTCCTCTGGTCTATGGGGATGGGAAGTCTGCAAAGAGTAAAGGAAATCCCCTGTTTTTTTTTTTTTTTTCCCTTTCTCTTCATCTCTTATTATGGGACATACATAGCAGTGTAGGGACACTATATCTCCAGTGTTCTAGCCTAATGATCAAGAAGGAAGAGGAAACCTTGGGCCTGGAACACATTTTCAAAGGAGCAAAAGAGAGGAGGGATTGTATAAAATTGTGTATGTACTCATGTGCTCACCTGTGAGCCCATGTGTGCATGGATCTGACCTTAAGCAAGTTTACTGAAGCCTCTGAGAAAAGCCTACAGAGTAGATTACAACCTAGGTCTAAGAGTGGCCCCCAGGCTGCAGACATTGGGAAAAGACACAAACAGCACTGTAAAGGCTCTGAAAATGACTGACATGAAAACCGAAGTCCACAAAATGAAGTTTGAAACTTATGGTGAAAACCTATTAACAATGGCTAACTACTTACTATACAAATAACAACCATATTTTCCACAGGCTTTAAACAAGATGTATATCTTATAGCATAATATTCATAATATTTAGTATACGATCAAAACGTAATTGAGGTACAAAGAACCAGTGAAATCTGACAAACTCTCAAGAGAAAAGACAATTGATAGAAGCCAGCCCTAAATCTGCCATGATGTTAGACTTAAGAGGTGAAGACTTTAAAACATCTCTCCTAATCTTTCTATGAAAACTAAGGGCAAACACTTCTGAAACAACTGGAAAGATAAAAAGTCTCTAGAGAGATGAGATATATTTTTAAAATAATCATTTTAGAACTGAAAGCTACATAAGTGAAAAACAATAAACAAAATAAAAATATTCACTGGATGGGTTCAAAGATAAAACTTATGGTTCAGAAATCTTGAGGATAGGTCAATAAAAATAATCTGATCAACAGAGGGAAAGAGTTGAAAAACAAAAGATGAATAACACCTTTAGTACCTGTCGGATAATATAACAAAGTTCAAATTTTGGTGTCCTATAGGTGCCAGAAAGGCAAGAAAGAGAGTGTGGCGTAAAAAAAATACTGAAGAAATAACAGTGGAAATCATCCTGAATTGGTAAAATGTTTTAATTTAGAAATTTGAGAATTTCAGAAAAATCCAACCAAAAAATACTCAAAGAACTACAGACCCAGACATGCTGTAATCAAACTGAAAAAGCTAAAAAAAAAACCTTGGAAACAGGCAAAAAATGACATGGTGTGTATATAGGTGAGGGCTTCCCAGGTGGTGCTAGTGATAAAGAACCCGGCTGCCAAAACAGGAGGTATAAGAGACCTGGGTTCGATCCCTGGGCTAGGAAGATCCCCTAGAGGAGGGCATGGCAACCTACTCTGGTATTCTCGCCTAAAGAATCCCATGGACAGAGGAACCTGGCAGGCTATAGTCCATGGGGTCACAAAGAGTAGGGCAGGACTGAAGCTACTTAGCACACATACAGACATATAGGAGAACAAGTATTTGAATTATTACTGATTTCTCAGAGGCAACTATAGAGACCAGAAGGTAATGGAACATTTATAAAGAGCTACAATAAAAGAATGAGCAACACAAAATAATATATTTAGTTTAGGCATTCTTTAGAATTGAAGACAAAATGAAAGCATCCTTATCTTCAGATGAAGGAAAACTAAAAAAAGTTTTTCACCAGCATATTTAATAAGAAAGAAATGCTGAAGCAAGTTCTTCCTAAAAAGGAAATGATACCAAAAGAAAACTTGGAACTGTTATAATGTAGGATATGCAGGAAAAAACAGAAATGCTAAATATCTGAGTGGATATAATAGACTATCCACCTCTGTCTTAAATTCTTTAAAACACACACATCAACAGAAAACAAAAATTGTGTCATTGTGTGTCAGAATGTGTGTGAATTACATATGTGTAATTCATTACAACTAGAACTTAAAGAGTTAAGAGCTTATCTGGTTTCTAGTTACCTACACAGTGGATTGGGTTGCTATTTCCTGCTGCAGGGGATCTTCCCAACCCAGGAATCAAACCCAGGCCTCCCACATTGCAGGCAGACTCTTTACCATTTACATTACATTCCACTAGAGGTGGTAGATTATTAATTCTAATTAAATTCTGAAATGTTTAATACATATTGTAATCTATAGAGCAGTTGCTCTTAAAATAACACAAAGATAATGCCCCCCAAAATCCCTACAAATAAACCCTGCACCAAACAATGTTACTTTTATGGCATAGTATGGAGAAGGCAGTGGCACCCTACTCCAGTACTCTTGCCTGGAAAATCCCATGGACCGAGGAGCCTGGAAGGCTGCAGTCCATGCGGTCACTGAGGGTCAGACACGACTGAGCGACTTCACTTTCACTTGTCACTTTCATGCATTGGAGAAGGAAATGGCAACCCACTCCAGTGTTTTTGTCTGGAGAATCCCAGGGACGGGGGAGCCTGGTGAGCTGCCGTCTCTGGGGTCCCACAGAGTCGGACACGACTGAAGTGACATAGCGGCAGCAGCAACTGTAATTTAAAAGTAAATAAGCAAACACACATGCAAAGACCTTTGTGCTCCATAGGAACTTTAGGCTGAAGAAAAGTTCTGTCTTGAATATGATGGTAGTTATATTGGTAATTATTCAAAACTCATTGAGCTGTACTCTTAAATGGATGCATTTTATTATATACTAATTATACTTCAATAAAATTGATTTTACAAATAAAAGCAAAAGAGTACATACCAAGAAGAAGATAGTGTGGCTCTAAACAGCACTTATTAATTTCAGCCACATGAAAAATAATACCTAAAATTACCATTTGTGAATAATTAGTTACTCAAATTTGGGGCATAATTTCAGCTATAACTATGTTATAGATTTTAGAAAATAAACACATAATAAATTGTTTTGTACACTTAGTAGAAGCTCCAAAAGTGTATTTTATCTTTCTTGAATATGATTTCTTCCAGTTAGGAATGTTAGATACATTCAGAAGTGTTTGAGTGTCTTTGCTATTCAGTCACTCAGTTGTTTCCGACTTTGAGACCTTATGGATTGCAGCATGCCAGGCTTCCCTGCCCTTTATTTTTCAGGTCCACTCATCCATCCATCTCAACCTTTGTCATCCCCTTCTCCTTCTGCCTTCAATCTTTTCCAGAATCAAGGTCTTTTCCAATGAGTTGGCTCTTTGCATCAGGTGGCCAAAGTGTTGGAGTTTCAGCTTTAGCATCAGTCCTTTCAATGAGTATTCAGTCCTTCCAACTGAATATTGATATCCTTTAAGATTGACTGGTTTGATCTCCTTGCTGTCCAAGGGCCACTCAAGAGTCTTCTCTAGCACCACAGTTTGAAAGTATCAATTCTTCAGCACTCAGCTTTCTTTATGGTCCACCTCTCGTATCTGTACATGACTACTGGAAAACCCACCCATAAGGAAATGGCAACCCACTCTAATATTCTTGCCTTGAGAATCCCATGGACAGAGGAGCCTGACAGGCTACAGTCCATGGGGTTGAAAAGAGTCGGACACGACTAAATGACTTTCACTCACTCACTCGAAGTTGGTCATAGCTTTTCTTCCAAGGAGCAGTTCAGTTCAGTTCAGTTCAGTCGCTCAGTCGTGTCTGACTCTTTGTGACCCCATGAATCGCAGCACGCCAGGCCTCCCTGTGCATCACCAACTCCCGGAATTCACTCAAACTCATGTCCATCAAGTCAGTATTGCTATCCAGCCATCTCATCCTCTGTTGTCCTTCTCCTTCTGCCCCCAATCCCTCCCAACATCAGAGTGTTTTCCAATGAGTCAACCTTTCGCATGAGGTGGCCAAAGTACTGGAGTTTCAGCTTTAGCATCAGTCCTTCCAAAGAACNTCAGTTCAGTTCAGTCACTCAGTCGTGTCTGACTCTTTGTGACCCCATGAATCGCAGCACGCCAGGCCTCCCTGTGCATCACCAACTCCCGGAATTCACTCAAACTCATGTCCATCAAGTCGGTATTGCTATCCAGCCATCTCATCCTCTGTTGTCCTTCCCCTTCTGCCCCCAATCCCTCCCAACATCAGAGTGTTTTCCAATGAGTCAACCTTTCGCATGAGGTGGCCAAAGTACTGGAGTTTCAGCTTTAGCATCAGTCCTTCCAAAGAACACCCAGGACCGATCTCCTTTAGAATGGGCTGGTTGGATCTCCTTGCAGTCCAAAGGACTCTCAAGAGTCTTCTCCAGCACCACAGTTCAAAAGCATCAATTCTTCCACACTCAGCTTTCTTCACAGTCCAACTCTCACATCCATACATCACTACTGGAAAAACCATAGCCTTGACTGGACGGACCTTTGTTGGCAAAGTAATATCTCTGCTTTTGAATATGCTGTCTAGGTTGGTCATAACTTTCCTTCCAAGGAGTAAGTGGCTTTTAATTTCATGGCTGGAGACACCATCCATAGTGGTTTTGGAGCCCAGGAAAAGTCTGTCACTGTTTCCATTGTTTCCCCATCTATTTCCCATGAAATGATGGGACTGGATGCTGTGATCTTCATTTTATGAATGAATTTTAAACCAGCTTTTTCATTCTCCTCTTTCACCATCAAGAGGCTCTATAGTTCCTCTTCACTTTCTGGCATTATGGTGGTGTCATCTACATATCTAGGTTATTGATATTTCTCCAAGTAATCTAGGTTCCAGCTTGAGCTTCATCCATCCTGGCATGTTCCATGATTTACTCTGCATATAAGTAGAATAAGCAGGGTGATAACATACTGCCTTGATGTACTCCTTTCCCAATTTGGAACCAGTCTGTTCTTTCATGTCTGGTTCTAACTGTTGCTTCTTGACCTGCATACAGGTTTCTCAGGAGGTCAGTAAGGCAGTCTGGTATTCCCATCTCTTGATTTTTCCACAGTTTGTTGTGTGATCCACATAGTCAAAGCCTTTAGCATATAGTCAATTAAGCAGAAGTAGATGTTTTTCTGGAATTCCCTTGATTTTTCTATGATCAACCAATGGATATTGGCAATTTAATCTCTGGTTCCTCTGCCTTTCCTAAATCCAGTTTGTATACCTGAAAATCCTCTATTCATGTACTGCTGAAGCCTAGCTTGAAGGATTTTGAGTGTTACTTTGCTAGCACGTGAAATGAGTGCAATTTGTAATAGTTTGAACATACTTTAGTATTGCCCCTCTTTGGGACTGGAATGAAAACTGACCTTTTCTAGTCCTGTGGCCACTGCTGTTTCCCAAATTTGCTGGCATATTTAGTGCAACACTTTTGCAGCATCATCCTTTAGGATTTTAAATAGCTCAACTGGAATTCCATCACCTCCACTAGCTTTGATGTCTGGTTCTAGGTGAGTGATCACTTTATTGTGATGTTTGAGTATCTATGCCTGGAGAAGGAAGTGGCAATTCACTCCAGTACTATTGCCTGGAAAATCTCATGGACAGAGGGGCCTGGTAGGCTACAGTCCATGGGGTCACAAAGAGTCAGACACGACTGAGCGACTTCACTTTCATTTTCACTTCATTTTCACTTGAGAGTCTATGAGCTGCAAAACACAATATTTTGAGTGATCTGCAAAGTATTAAAATTGGTGTTTTTTTCTTTTTTGTTGTTTTGGTGTTGTTTTTAATTTATTTAATTGGAGGCTAATTACTTTACAATATTGTAGTGGTTCTTGCCATGTATTGACATGTAAACCCATGGCTGATTCTTGTCAATGTATGGTAAAATTGGGGCTTCAAAAGCCTACAGTTAACTTGAGATTATTGCCATATGCACATTGGACATAAAAATAACAAATATTAAGTAACAAATGAACTGAGTAGTATAAGCAGTAAGTATATAATAGTGTTATTTAGGAAGGAAAATTCAACAGTAAATAAAGAGATTAGAATGGCTGAACCAGAAAGGCTCCACAGAGATATGTGTATACAGGTACAGTGCCAATGACTATATCAGGTGTTTTCAGGCTCTGGGAACAACTCTGACTGAGTGAACATACAAAGTTTCCAAAAATGAAAAAAGAGGAAAGGTATATCACTTTGAGTTTATCAAAAGGAATCAAAATAATGACATTCAATCCAGCCAAAGCATATCCATGAAACATACATGCCATTAACTAAAGGGGATAACAACAAAAAATAAAAGTGTTTTTCATTGGATTTTATTCTGTTACTTACTTTAGTACCTCAGGGACTAAAAAAAAAAAAAGTTTTTTTTTAATCATATTTCCCGGAAAAACAAACAAAAACTTCTTTTCTACTGCTACAATGCATAATGCAAGGGATGGAGATGACTTCAGCTTTATTTTACTCTCATGCACTACAAAACAATTTCACAATATTAGAAAATGAATAATTTATTTAATGTAAATATACACAGCTCTTGTTAGAGTGATGCTGACACTNAATCATATTTCCCGGAAAAACAAACAAAAACTTCTTTTCTACTGCTGCAATGCATAATGCAAGGGATGGAGATGACTTCAGCTTTATTTTACTCTCATGCACTACAAAACAATTTCACAATATTAGAAAATGAATAATTTATTTAATGTAAATATACACAGCTCTTGTTAGAGTGATGCTGACACTTTCACTTATTTTAAGGGAAAAGGTTTATAAAATAAATCTTCATGGATATCTGTAGACCATAGAGTTTTTTATTGCTTTTTTTTAAACTGACATAATCTCTTCACCCATCAGCTTACTTTAAAAAATAACATATTGTAATATAATATTCCTTGTAATTTTTTTAAAGCAGTTTAATAAGAATAAAGGGTAAATTCTGTTAAGAATTTCTAAGGCAAAACATCATTCCTGCCACAAAATAGAATCCTTCTTTACCACTTAGTTTCTAAACATATTGAGAAATAAAGCAGAGTAACTTTTTGAGGCCAAAATACTACTTATTTTACTTTAAGGCTAAGTTAAATGTCATAGCTTAGTACTAAGAATGAAATTGACTCCTAACACCAAATTCCCAAATTAGGTAGACATCCATCCAGCATCTGTCATGGTCAGAGGGCAGAGAAACTGCCTGTGAGACAAATGACTTGTTCTTCTAAGAGTAGCTTACTTCAGTGAATTCTAAGAGACGTCACAAGCTATTAAAGAAATGCAAATCAAAACTACAATGAGGGATCACCTCACAACAGTCAGAATGGTCATCATCAAAAAATCAATAAGCAATAAATGCTGGAGAGGATGTGGAGAAAAGGGAACACTTCTGAACTGTTGGTGGGAATGTAAATTGATACAGCCACTCTGGAGGACAGTGTGGGAATTTCGTAAAAAAAAAAAAAAACTAGGAATAAAACTAACATTGTTGTTTAATTGCTAAGTTGTGTCTGACTCTTACAACCCCATGGACTGCAGCACGCCAGGCTCCTCAGTCTTTCATTATATCCCTGAAGTGAGTGAAGTCACTCAGTCCTGTCTGACTCTTTGCGACCCCATGGACTGTAACCTACCAGATTCCTCCATCCATGGGATTTTCCAGGCAAGAATACTGGAGTGGGTTGCCATTGCATTCTCCAGGAGATCTTCCTGACCCAGGAATTGAACCTGGGTCTCCTGCACTGTAGGCAGGCGCTTTACCATCTGAGCTACCAGGAAAGTCCTGGAGTTTGCTAAATTTCATGCATGGCTGGTTCACTCAGTTGTGTCTGACTCTTTGTGACCCTTTGTACTTTAGCCAGTCAGGCTTCTCTGTCCATGGGACTTTTCAGGCCAGAATATTGAAGTGACTTGCCATTTCCTCCTCCAGGTTATCTTCCCGACCCAGGGACTGAATTCATATCTCCTGTGCCTCTTGCATTGCAGGCAGATTCTTCACCCACTGAGCCATCAGGGAAGCCCAAAACTACCATATGACCCACTAATCCCACTCCTGGGGATATATTCTGAGAAGACTAAAATTGAAAAGGACACATGTACCCCAACGTTCATAGAAATACTATTTACAATAGCTAGGACGTGGAAGCAACCTAGATGTCCATCAACAGATGAATGGATAAAGAAGATGTGGTACATATATACAATGGACTATTATTCAGCCACTAAAAGGAATGAATTTGAGTCAGTTCTAGTGACGTGGATGAATCTAGAGCCTGTTGCTGCTGCTGCTGCTAAGTCGCTTCAGTCGTGTCCAACTCTGTGCAACCCCATGGACAGCAGCCCACCAGGCTCTGCCGTCCCTGGGATTCTCTAGGCAAGAGCACCGGAGTGGGTTGCCATTGCCTTCTCCAGTGCATGAAAGTAAAAAAAGAAAGTGAAGTTACTCAGTCATGTCCGTCTCTTAGCGACCCCATGGACTGCAGCCTACCAGGCTCCTCCGTCCATAGGATTTTCCAGGCAAGAGTACTGGAGTGGGGTGCCATTGCCTTCTCCCTAGAGCCTGTTATACAGAGTGAAATGTCAGAAAGAGAAAAACAAATATTGTCCACTACTATGGAATCTAGAAAAATGGCACTGATGAACCTATTTGCAGGGAAGGAATGGAGACACAGTTGTCGAGAATGGACAAGATCAGGAAAGGAAAGAGCGGGACAAATGGAGAAAGTAGCATTGANGCATCTCCTTATCTCTGAATAGATGATAAAATCTGGAGCAGTCATCTAGCAATGTCTTTCTGCCTCGCACTAGGACTTTCACTTCTGAGAACTATAAATCATAGAACTATAGAAACTTGTCTTACTTAATATTTCAATGTTGCAAATCTTTTATACCCACCAATACCAAGAAAACATATCAAGATTCTATTCTTCCTGTGATATAATCTTTGCCACAAACTAACCACAGATAGTTCAGTTACAAAAAGCCCAGTCTGTGAATTAAACTGTAATTGCATGCATCTGTTAAAGGCCCACGGAGGCCACCTGGGCATAGCGAAGTTTTGCCCAGTCAACTTTGTGATTCCCATGTACCTGTGGTAAAGATACACATATGAGCCATGTACCTCTGCTGGGATTCTCTTGCTTTTGTCAGGATGTTTTGTGTCCTTGCTTAAGACCTTCACGGCCTTAAAAAACTAAGCCAGCTATAGCTTAGCCCTCAATGTGAGGCCAAGCCATAGCAGCTAAAAATTGATTAGAAGTCTAAAAGCTCTGAAGGTCAGAATACATGGTGGCAAATGAAAGTCCATGGCTAAAGAGATGGTCATTATCCCATCAAAATCTTCTCTAATGTACTCTTTGCATCAGAAATCTACTGCTTATTTAATTCTCAATCCTATAGCCAGTGAACCAAATGTTAACACTTTTTAGGAGACAGCTTCCTTCTTCCTTTCTCAAGTTCTGAATACATTGGAAATTAATAAAGAGGGTAGCTATCAACTTTATTCCCTAGTGGCTCGGTGGTAAAGAACTCTCCTGCCAAAGCAGGAGACCCAGGTTCAGTCCCTGGGTCAGGAAGATCCCTGGAAAAGGAAGTGGCAACCTGCTCCAGTATTCTTGCCTGGGAAGTCCTATGGACAGAAGAGCCTGGTGTCTACAGTTCATTGGGTCCCAAAAAAGTCAGACATGACTTAGCAACTAAAACAAACATCAACTTTATTGCTTATAAATGCTTAGTTAGAAAAATTAGCTTAGGTATAGGAATCTAGAGGGCTAACATAGAACTCCAGAAGGGGCTGAAGTTAAACAGTCTTGATACCTGAGAAGACTGGAAGACCTTGATACCTGGGAAGGGCTTCATTTTCTCACACTTCCCCACTGAGATAGTCTCCCTGGTGGAGCAACAGGTTAGGTGTTACCTTCAGTCAGTTCTTCTAAAACAGAAGGTCACTGCTGAACCAAGCATAATCTGTTAATTCTTCCCAAATTTACCCAATAATTAAATCATGTCATGCCAATGATTAAAAGAATAGAGAATAGAAAGAGACTGTAACAGCTGAACTCTGTCTACACTGGGAAATATATATATGTGTGTGTGTATATATATATGATGTGTTTATATATATACACATTTATATAATAATGGAAATTAATCATTTTAACAGAAGTTAGGAAAGGAATATGTATGTCAGACACTGTTTATTGTCAACCCACAATTATTCCCATCCTCTAATTCCTTCCTATGAAATGAAGCCTGATTTTACAGGTAGGATGAAGATATGCCTTGATCTCGAAAAGGAAAGCTTTTACATAGGCTTGAATGGATGTTTCAAATCAATCCCAATAATCCTATTCTAGACCTATTGAAAATGGTCTGGGGTGGACAAAGATCTAGACAAGAAGAGGTTTTTTGTTTGTTTGTTTTGTTTCGCTGAGGGCTTCCATTCCCTGATAAAAATAAAGACTTCAATGAAAAAGTTTTTGCTTCTCATCTTTCTTAATGTGTCTTCCTGGAGGGCCACCAATCATATTTCAAAAAGGACAGAGTCTGAGATTTTAAGCTGAATCATACCTGGAATGATTAACAGGCAGCTTAGTAAGTTTTCTCTTTCTTGTACCCAAAACATTCCTGATACAGGTGAAAGCAATATATTCAACTACTTGACCTCTTTAATTGTTTCATTTAATATCCAATAAACTTAGTGATTTAAAAATCCATTATCAAATTATGTGTCTTGAAACATATCAAGTTGAGACAATTTGAACCTATTCATTTGAAATATTATCTCCACATTTTAAATTTCTTATAAATTGAGACATAATTTAAATATAATGAAATTCCTTGATGCTAAATGTATAGCTGAATGATTTTTTAGACCTTTATCCTTAACAAAATATAGAATTTTGTCATCACCTCTAGGAAATTCCATCATGTACCTTACTGTTCATTCTCTGCCCTTCACCCAGAGGCAATCACTGTTCTTATTTTAGTTTTACCTATTTTAAAATTTCATATAGAAGGAATCATTTAGTCTGTACTCTCCTGTGTCTGTATTTCTTCAAGCAGCATGTTTCTGAGATTCATCCATGTTGTATGCATCTACGTTTGTGAGACACACTGAATTATATAAATATACCAAAATTTGTTTTATACATTTACCTACTTATTTTTTTTCTTTGCAACTATGACTAAAGCATTGTAGGAGAGTTTTGGTTATTCCATATCTTTTCCAATACTTGGTATTATTACTCACTTGGATATTGTTCATTCTGGAGGTGGTGCAATGACATTTCCTTGTTATTTTAATATGCATTTCTCAAATGACAAATCATGTTGAGCATTTTTTCATATGTTTATTGGCCACCTGTAAATTTCCCCTGGTGAAGAGTCTGTTCAATTCTTTCCTTGTTGTAATTGGATTATTTGTCTTATTGTCGATTTATAACCATTATTTATATAGTCTGCAAATGAGTTCTCTTTCAGTTATATGTATAATTAATATTTTCTCCCAGTCTATGACTGGTCAGTTCCTTTCTTAATAATGCTTTGTTTTGATGAGCAAAACTTTAATTTTGATCACTAGCATTTTATCAGTTATTTTTTCTTCTCCCAGTTATTGCTGTCTGCTTTATTGAAGAAACCTTTGTTAACCACATGCCATGAAGTTACTCTCTTATGTTTGTTCCCAGAAGATTGATACTCAGCTTATTCATTTGGGTCACTGATTCCATCCCAAATTAATGTTTTTGTATGGTGCAAGGTAGACATCACAGGATGTAGATATGCAGTTCTAGGATCATTTGCTTTTTTTTTTCTTCTTCTTCTTTTTTTTTTTTATCTTTGTTTTTTTTTATTTATTTATTTATTTATTTTTTTAATTTCAAGGATCATTTGTTGAAGAGAATTCCTTCTCTTTCCTCATTAAATAATTTTCATACCTTTGCCTAAAATCAATTTATTGAAAGTGAAAGTCACTCAGTCGTGTCCAGCTCTTTGCAGCCCCATGGACTGTGGGAAGACTTTCCTTTCTCCAGGGGATCTTCCCAACCCAGGGATCAAACCTGGGTCTCCCACACTGCAGGCAGATTCTTTACCAGCTGAGCCACCAGGGAAGCCCAATTAAAAATCAATTAATTGGATATGTCTAAATTTATTTTTAACTTCCCGTTTTTGTTCCGTTTATCTCTTTGTTTATTTTTACATCAACAATATGCTATCTTAATTAGCATAGTTTTAGGACACTTCTTGAAATCAGGTAATGTAGATCCTCCAACCTTGATATTTATTTTCAAGTTTGTTTGTTTGTTTTTACCCTATACATG